>VWZT01015200.1:389822-405071 GCA_013397055.1 Pachycephala philippinensis
GTCCCCAGCGTCCCTCCGGGCTCTGTGCCGGGCTGGCGGCGGTATTTCTGGCGTGTGGAGAAGGGAGCGGTAAGGGTGTGTGCAGCTGTAAGGGTGTTTGTCGCTGCTTGAGGCCGTGCAGGTGCTGTTTCTCGCTGTCGGGTCGCTTCTCCAGATGTTTCCAGGCCAGTTCTGTGCTCTGTGACCAGGATCGTTGTCCCTCCCTGAAGTGCCTTCCAAGGCCGGATCCGGAGGCCTTTCCCCTTCTATCTGTACAAAATTCCCCCTCCCACAGCTCCGAGGGGAGAGAGCTTCCTCTGACCCTGGTCTTGGCTCGAGCCCTGTGCAGAGCCCGGCCCTGCACAGCCTCGGAGGGGGTCAGAGAATTAATCAGGTTGGAAAAGACCTCTGAGGTCATCAAACCCACTCCAATGTCTGACCACCCTTTCTGTGAAGAAATTCTTCCCGATGTCCAACCTGAAACCCAACCCCCGGCACAGCTTGGGGCGATGTCCTCTCATCCTGTCGCTGGTCGCCTGGGAGAAGAGACCAGCCCTCACCTGGCTACAACATCCTTTCAGGCAGACCGATAAGGTTCCCATCTGAGCCTCTTTTTCTCCAGGCTAGACAACCCCCGCTCCCTCAGCTGCTCGTCATAGGACTTGTGCTCCAGATCCTTCACCAGCTCCATTGCCCTTCTCTGGACTCTGGTCTGTGAAAGGCAGGTCATGGATGGCACTGTTCTGAGTAGGTTTTTCAGGACAGCAAGTGTTGTATAAAAATGTTCTTTGTCAAAATACTTATAGTAGTTACGTAGTTCCTGGTAGAGGCCTTAAGTTGTCTCATATTTATTACGTAAGCTGTTTTTGAAATAAACCAGTTGTCTGCATCAGTGTAAGGTGGTACCACTGTCCGTTTATTCTCACCCTCCTCTATTCCTTTTCCCTTACATTTATGTTTATCAGACTCCCCATCAGTCTGGGTAGCTGAGCTGAGGGAGTAGCTCTGTGGCATCCTTGACCACAGACTGCTGCTGTCTGTCTTTCTTCCCTTTTTGCCCTGGCTGCAGTTTCTTATCCCTGGTCATGCCCTGCTTACATAGTCCCTAGAGCTTTTGCTGAGCCATCTACAAGACATTCTAGCCTAGGAAATCAAATCAGGGAGTAGTTGTCTGTATGGTGAGTTGGATGAGCCAGTTCAGGAAAGGGGCACATTAAATGTTCTGACTGATTCCAAGGAGGAGGTAGAGGGAGGATGGCACCACATTAATTAGTGGATAGATAGGCTTGGGCTACTGTAAGAAAACTGCCAAAGGTAATTTTTCTTCCCCAATTTAGTCTTAAAATAGGTCAGTTACCCAGAGTGATTCATCAAGTGCCTGAGAAACCACTTGTACCGTCACAGTTGAAGGGATGAATCTGCCCCTTTGGGCATTAATGCTGCCTTGAAATGGCTTACAGTGTCAGAGTGGCATAAAACCTGCTAAAATATTGCTTCTGTATAGCAGGACTTAAAGCACAGTGTGTCTTTGTGAAAATAAAGGCTGAAGGAATGTCACGTCTCAATGTCACCTCATCCCTGCGCCCTGCACAGACTCTGTTCCTCCAGCGTTTCTGCAAATGCTGTCTTAGCCATGCACATTTGTAGTTCTGTCATGGTTCACTCCAGCCTTTCAAACAGTTACGCTTTGTTTTGTCACATGGAAAAGAAGCGTTTTTTTAAAATCAGAAGCTACTGTAGATGAAAAAATGAAGGTCACTAATTCCATTTCAGTGTCCTGACTTTCACAGTGGAATAGTTTTGATTAGTGCCAGACATTTAGCAGGCTATGTGATGATGTTGTTGGGAACTGCATCCCGCCTGTATTCTATCTGTTATCATATCCACACCAAATCTCTGTTTGAGGGCAGTGAAGTCCACTGCTCAAGGCTGGTTTTGGGTGTGCATCTGCCTGGCAAACAACATGGGATGACAACTACTGAAAAATTGCTTGATATCTGTGAAGTGTGGAGGAGATTTTTGCTTGTCCAGAACTGCAGGAAAAAATAAAACATGTGAAATAATAAAAAGCAAATAGCATGTCATAGTTTGTGTGTTTTCTCTCCCAAACGAAGAAATCCCTGCACAATGATACCATTACAATTTATGCACCCTCCCCTAAGTGCTCTTCACATGGCCCTTTTAGTCCAGTGGTGGTTTTTGGTGTGGGGTCTTCTAACAGCTTATTGGATTCTCTCTCCATCTCTGTGCAGGCAAGCCATTAACTCTTCTTATCTTGAGTTGCAGCTTCTGCTGATGACCAAGAGCTCCTTATCTTCTGGTTTGTGCTGCTTGTGCACCTGCTTCCTGGTAGAGCACAGGAAAGTAAAATAAAGTCCTAGACTTAGGATAAACATTACTTAGCAACAACTAAAACATTGGTGTGTTGGCAACATTCTTCTCATTCTAAAGCCAAAACACAGCTCTGTACCAGCTACTGGGAAAATTGCTAAGGAAATTAACTCAGTTCCAGCCAAAAGCATGTCTAGGCAAAAGTCCACAGCTTTCAGCCTAAGGCTTCCAGCAACCCAAGCTACGTATACTGAGCGAGTAGATATAAGCAAACAGCATTTTAAATCACACAGTATTATAATTCTAAGTGACTCATTCTATTTAGAAGTTACTTGCTTAAGCTAAGAAACTGATATATCTCAGCAAAATAATGCAATTTCTAGGTGTAATCAAAAAGGGGGTGTGGCAATTGGTGACTTGTAGTAGAATTGGGAAAATTAATTTTGAGACCAAATGGAGAAGAGGGACGTTTCTGGGGATAAGCAGAATCTGAAAATTATCTCATTTTGTGGTAAAGATACTGAGTAAAGTGATCTGTACTGCCAGAGTGCATGACATTCATCAGATGCTCTCCCTCGGCTTATCTCTTGACTAAGGTGCATCTCTTGAAGTTGTCAAGAAGATAAAACATCTCTGGTTCTTCAGGTCAGGAAAATTCTACTGGAAAAAGTCTAGGACTTCAGTAACAGCTGCTGTCATAGGTCCCAGACGCATGGCCACAAGAGTTCTGGCACTGTGTTGTGCTGCTCAAGCATGAGTCTTGAAAATGTGCTGAAGAATCCCCCTTGATTGTATTTTTTGCCTCAAAGTTCCCATCCACTCTTCATTTGAACTCCAGTTTGGTTGGGGCTTTATATATGCATATATATATCTATTTATATACTAAGGCATACGTATATAATATTTATTTCTGTTGTTGTTGTTGCATTTCATTTCTCTGTTAAGCACAAATTAAGTTCTTGTTCCCCATTTGATAAAAATACTCTTTCGTGCATTCTGTTAGTCTTCAAACTTGCTAAAATATGCCTAAGAATGCCTTGAAGACTTGGTCCTCAGGGACTAGCAGTGTTTCTGCAAAATGTAGCTCACAGCATCCACAATTCCCGTAGAACAGAAACTCTAGGACAGTAAAAATACTTACAGTTTTGTTCTCTTATCTGTCCTTGAAAGTTTTCTAAAAGCAGAATCCTTTGGGATCCACCAAACCAAGTCAAAGTGTTAGGCTTACAGTTCATATTATCAAATCTATATATGCTGTTTAAGTCCTCCAGCATAACTATACTGTATGTTTCAATGTTTTCATCAATATTGAGAACTAATACTTCACATTCTCCATACTGATAGTTAGCATTGTTCTCTGCTTTTTAAACTTTCGCTTGTAGTCCTTGCTGTCCTTACAGTCACAACTTTGTGCCAAGATAATTTTGTTCATGCTGAACTAGCAAAGTCCTGAGTTTCCTGTCTCTGCAGTAGACCTGTAAAAACATACATAAAACAACAGCGTGAAAATAATTGTTTGACATCTCCATGATACAGTATTTTCTTAAGCAGATTCTTTTAAGACATAGTATATCCATGTTGTGGCTGAAGGAACAGCATATCCCAGATACCTGTAAATTTAGCTTCCCTGTGTTGTTGGTGACAAGGTAGCCACGGAAGCACAGAGCTAAATGCAGTCTGTAAAATCTGCCAGGGATGTGGTCAGGAATCTCTGTGGATTGCACTCCCTGCTTCTCTGGCAAAGCTAGAGTCAGTAGGTCACATGGCTAGTAGGTGTCCCAGCTAACCTGAAGCCAGCTCAAGCATCTCTGCAAGCCGTGGTGTTGGCTGTGTCATAAACATGCCAGTAGAAACAAAACTTGATATGGAAACCTTGCAGCAGATAATGTGTTTTGTATTTGGGTTACGTGCATGCTTGCTTGTGTTATGTATGCTTTTATTACAGCTTTTATTAACTTCAGTCTCAGCAAATGTCCTTTTAACACAAGCACGTTTCATAATCAGTGAAGATGCTCTTTGATGCTCAGATATATAAGATCTTCTAAATTCCAGATTTATGTTGTATTCATGAAGAGGAATTGCAAAGCTTTTTTTTGTCTTCAGAATAAAACTTGACCTCAGTTCTTAGAGATCCTTGCAACTGCTAGGTATCAACTTAAGGGATTTAAGTAATGACATTTTTTATAAAGCTTTAAGTGAGCAACCTTAGTTATGCTACATATCACAGCAATGATATTTGCCAATACAACAAACTTGATTGTAATAGTTTTGTTTTAAAAATAAACTGCCTGCCATGACCAGATAAGAACAGGTTAGATAAGGAAATTCCATCTTTTTGAGGAATATAATTTTACCAGATTTCAGTTGCTACTTTTCAATAATACTGAATTCTGTTGTCTTCAGTCTTAAAAACAAAACTGGTTTCAAAATTGATCATCAGCAGGGTGTTCAGTTTTGTGATAAATATCTGCATCAGTAGTAATTGAAACAGAGACTGATGTTTATTTTCACCCTAATCTAGCCAGTTCTCCTGTGTTGAATTGTAGGTTTTCAGTGGCTTGGTTTGGAAAACTTGGGTTTAATGGGCTGTTAGGACAGCATCTATTCAGTAGCTGGCTTGTTAAGACATAGGACTCAGTAACTTAGGAAACACTACTGAGCCTTACTCCTTCTAATTTTTCTCATAGGCATAATAAAGCAGTGAAGAGAAACTAAAGGAAGTATTACATGCCTTACTGATCAGAAAACTGTTTCTGAACTATCTGGGCAAACTACATATATATGTAGTAAAACCTACAAAGGTAAGATATCTTCCTTTTCTCTTTTATTTAGAAAACCTCACAAATAATGGAAACCTCTTTCACTAGTCTCAATGGGTTTACAAAAGTAACTTTGTATGTTAAGGAGCAAGGGGGAGCCTAAAACTTGCTCTGTTAAGCGCGTTCTGTGGAGTCTTACCAAATTCCACAAGGCTTTTCATGATAGGATTTGGATGAAGGCAGATTGCCCATTAGTTCTTCTTCACAAAGCTTTCAAATCCGTTTAAAAGCTTCTCACTTTTATAAAATAGATCACATAGGAGGAGACAGTAGCTCTTCATAATTTCAGGGTTAGCTGAAGTTTTGGCTTCCTTAACTTCCTGAATATTAAGTATGTCTTTAGGCATGTGGAGATTTCATGCTGTTCCCTCTGAAATGGAGGTCTAAGTGAATAGAGAATCTTTTTTTTAGTGTGAAAGCAACATCTTATGTGATGTCATGAATCCAGGAGCTGCCAGGTGAAAGTGCCACAGCTATTGTTGGTAAGAACACTGTTTTGTAAGTTTGTTAGGCATTACATGAAAGGTATTAAAATGCAAAGCAAACATGTGCATTTGAACTTCTGTGATGTTTCTGCTTCAGGTAGAATTCGTGTAAATAGAAACTGTATGTTTCACAGTGGCTGCTACAATTATGTTTAATAACAGAGTTCAGAATATCTTGATAGAATATTGTGATTCTGACATCCAACAGTACAATTCTCTGATTTCCACTTAAATCTGAAAATCTCCAAAGTATGTAAGTCTTTGTTTGCATTCACACATACACGTTATCCACATTAAGGTCTCCATGTTTTAAGAATTGCTTTCAGGCCTCTTTGTGGATCTACCCATGCAGATTCAGCTCAAAGACTGCTTTATTTCTGTGTGTTTGGGGCTTTTGAATAGGTTGAAGGTGTGGAGAGCATGGGTTATGATATTGAGCGCTTCGTGGGCTATGTTAATGAAGGGCTGTTGTGCTCCATCTGCCGAGACGTGTTAGAAGATCCACTGCAGGCTCCTTGCGAACACGCTTTCTGCACTGCCTGTATCCATGGCTGGCTTGTTCATCACAGTAACTGCCCTGAAGACAGACAAGTCATTGATGTGTCTTTGCTACGACCTCTCTACAGGTATCCAATAATCTTGCTGTGTGTTGAAATTACATGAATTTAGGATTTCTCAGTTTTGCTTGCACAGCTTCATCTCCTGTCGATACTGTCACTCAGACTGTCTTTATCTGGTATGCCCGTGGCAGACACCAACTACTTGCGTGAAAGCATTAGCATTTTCTATTTATTATAACTAACTTTTAGGGTGTTAGGGTTTCAAAACTGAAAGAACGCCTAATTTGTTCTCCACCTTTTTATGTCTTGAATGCTGATTCTAGATACCTGTCTGGATATTACTCTGAATGTTCTTTACAGCATCAAAACTTTTCCATACTTTATTTTAGAGAAAGTAAGTAAAGCAACTCTTGATGACAGTCACTACACACTCTGTATCTCTCTTCTTTTCAGTCTTAGCTAGATGCTGTAGTGCAGTTTGTAATTAACAATTCCTGGAGATATGCACCAAATTTCTGACCTTCAAATTCTTTTTAAGAAAGATCTTTAGACATAGGAGTGTCTGTTGTGAGCCGCCTTGTCATGTAAAGCAGGCTGTTTTCCCAAGTGCCTTCTATAACTGGTCAGGCAGTTGAACCAGATGATTGTTGTTTTTCCTTTCCAAACAAACTATTCTATTTTAAACTGTTAATTCCTTCTAGTGTCAGCACAAAACAGTTTCAACAGTAGACTTGCTTTCTGTCTAACACCTGCATTGTCTAATCTTGCTCAGATAAAGTTATGTTGTATTTAAAGCCTCCAGCTACAGTAAATTTAACTTCATTAGTACTCACAGCGTAATTTTTTATTGAGATTTTACTATCTGGAAGTTAGCTATGGTGTAGACAGAGCACTAGAGTTTAATTTTTAGATTGTTTTGTCTGTACTCACTGTAGTCCTTTAGTCTGGCATGTTTAGAAACACAGAATTTAAATGGCAATGAGTAGCCCTGGTGTTTGTTGTTGGTAATATCTGCTGAGCCAATAAAAGGTCACAATTAGAAATTGTTCAAAAATAAAGATTTCATTTGCACATTTAAATTTCGAGACTGGCTTTTCCATTAACATTGTTTCTTTCAAGTTGTTTTTTTCTGATATGGTCACTTGAATTCTTAAAAAAATAAATAAATTAAGGTAGTTACTCATAATTTTTCCTAATGGAGATTAGAATCTTGTTTTTTTTTCCCCAAAAGTTGAAAATACAAATTTTTCAATAATATTCCCAGATTTAAGAACAAATTCTTTTCTTTGCCTGTAGATATATGAAAAATGATTTAAACCGTCTTCAGCTACATTGCAGAAACAGAGAGTATGGCTGTGAAATGGTTTGTTCTCTGGAGTCTATAGACAGGCATGAAAGGGAGTGTGAGTACAGTCAGATACCTTGCTCCAATGCTGGTGAGTAACATTCAGAGAAGTTAAATCCTTTATATTTAAAAGCACGTGTTTGTCATCTTCCTGCCCAAAGAGCTGCAATAATAGCCATTATTTTCTAACAGAAATTCAAAGCTTTGGCATGATCTGCTCTTTACAGCAGTGTTTTTGAACAAAATACAGCACCAGTTTATGGCAGTCATGATGATTAGCAGCTGTTTCTTATCCAAAAACTAACCAAAATGAATATGATGAACTTCAAATGTATGAAAATGTAGTAGTGGATTACTTTTGCTTTCTATCAAGTTATGAGTTTGTTTTCCAAATCTGACTGCATGTTCTGATGTTTGAATGAATGCAGTAGCCCCTGCAGAAGACTTAGGGGTCATAATTTATTTATAAAACACCTGGTTGCCTGGTGCAGCTGCCAACTCTGTGTCATGGTTTTAACAAGAACGTAGCTTGGAAATAAGAATTATGCTAAGTTAAATTCTGGTTAGAATTGTTCATGTTGAGGTTTTTATTTAAAACAAGGCTACACCTCCTGAGAAAGAAACATGCCTCTAAAGAGGAACATACTGTTAGAATTTCCCAGTTGATTTCATTTGAAATGTTGTATGTTGCTAAATAAAGTTAATTTCTAATTAATGATGCTAAGAGCATAGTTGAGTCTGCCATTGTAATTAATTATGAGATGATTAAGGTGCTAGAATTGCTCTACTGGAAGTTATAATTTCTCTCAGAAGTAAGTGACTTCTGCAGATGCTTGATTCACGTGTTCTACTTCCTACAGAAACTGTAGTGTTTTATAGAGTTACCACACTGGGTGTCTGGTGTTTGGGGTGTGAAGGCTCTTACATCTCTTGAACTCTTGCCCAAGAACACCTGAAGTGTTTTTTGAGTACCTCAATAACAAATCATAGTATTTGTTAGTAAAGCTCTTCTAGAGAACTCTTTTGTCACTTTCTGGCATGATTTGTTGGGAAGTTTCAATACTCCCACACTTGTTTTCAGTTTCCTTAAGTTGATATTCTCTTCAAATTGAGTGCAAGGGTGTAGTGCAACAAAGAGTGCCTCAAAGATTAAACTACAAACTTCATAAGTTTGACTTCATAAGTTAAGACTACAAACTTCAAGTTTAGAGTTAAATGTAGCAATAGTTGATATAGTGTTTATTTTTTATTCTTTACATTTTACTTTTAATCACTACAGAACTGCAAAGTTTATATCCTAGAATTTCTGTGGAAATGTTTCTATCTTTGTATGAGTTATTGAATGCTCATAAATAAATGTTCCAACTTATTTATGTGGTCTAGTACATTATGGATAAGACCAACAAATTGTCTGGAAAACAAGTTTACATTCCATCTCACTCACATCTTTCTTTACTACGTCTTTGGACTTTTCCCTAAGTTTGATAGCATAATTTTTTTTTACACATGTGCATTCTTTGTCAATTCCAGTCATTGCAATCTATGTCGGAAGCGCAGGCAAGCTGCTAGTGTCTTAGCTTGGCATCAGAATTGTCATTACTGAAGTTGATTTAACGCCAGACCAGCAGCAGAAGACTTTACAGAAAATACTTCCTTCCAACCTTTCAGTACTTTCAGTTAATGGATCATGCTCTTAGTAAGACCTTTTAACAGCGGTGTATTAGTAGCTACGTATGTGTAACTGTTGTATTTCATATTCTAAAGAAATCCCTTTTCTCAGCTTCCTTTCTTGAGTGTTTTTGTTAGGAATGACTCGAAATGCTTTTGTTATAAATGACTGGCCTTGCTCTTGCTTGCTGAGGTTGCACGGTGCAGATTGAGCGGCGTAACTTGGACGGGCACCTGGCGGTGTGCGAGTACCGGAGCCGGGAGTGCCCCAATGGCTGTGGGTACACCATCCTCAGCGCAGAGGACACGCAGCACAACTGTGTGGCAGAGCTAAGAACTGAGCTGGAACTGCTTCGGTACAAACCTTCTGTCCCTCTCGTGTTTGTGTTGGGCTGGGCTTAAAATCACTGCTTGAAGCACTTTGAAATAGTAGCACTGGATTCTGGTATGTGTTCAATGGTCCGTTAATTACTTGATGCTAATGGGCCAGAATTTTATGATGTGTCAGCATAGACTTTAAATTCTTGCTGGTTTGATTCTTTTGTTGTTGGGGGTTTTTTGTCCAAGTTGTTATAAATCTTAAAATACTGTTGCTTGCAGTTGAACAGAACTGTGAGCTTACTATGTAAAATGACAAAAAACCTAAGAAAACTGAAGTTGGCAATTTAATTTTTCCATTGGCCTGTTATGGACGCAAAGTCACATTATTTAATAATTGTATTTAGTTTATGTTTTTACAGATAGAGAAGATAAAAAGCTGTAATTATTTTGGCAGATACAGGTAGATTCAATCACTGAAGATCTAATTTTAATTTTTATAAAGTCCTGGTAGATTAATAACAGTCAGTGAATACCAGCATCCTTGTTTTCCTCTTATGTATGTTTCTGTAGCTTTCCCTTTTAGTTATATTCCAGTTGGACTCTTTTTTTTTTTTTTTCCCTCATGCTCCTTCCCATTTGTATCTTTCAGCTCCTAAGTGTTGTGCTTTTAAACACTGCTATGAAGTCAGGCTCAAATATGGTTTAAATGCGTTGAGACACAAGGGATTCTGCTGCCTGGTTTCTGAACTCAAAAGGTTAATGTAGTGACAGCTGGTTTTGGCTGTGGAGCTGTGTGAGTGACTAGGCTGTAACAGTTTACTGCATACTGTCATTTTACTGCATAGTGTCCACCATAAAAGTGAACAAGATTACACAGAACCATGGAATCATTTAGATTGGAAAAGAGCTCTAAGATCCTTGAGTCCAGCAGTTAATCCAGCACTGCCAGGCCCACCACTAAACTGTGTCTGTAAGTGCCTACCATGTCCACACACTCAGGCTGTCTCACTTCCTTACCTGTTCAGCAGTACTGTAGGATTCTGACTTCTTATCTTGGCTGCCTCTATTTTGTAACACTTAGCAAGCACATACTGTAGGCAAATGGCAGAAAATCACTTAAAGTCAAAAATACACATTGTTGAGCTCATGGAATTACTTGAGGTATGTGATACGATTGTCCCTCTATAGGCTCTTCATGGGCACTTCAGTGCCCCTGGGCACATTGCACTTCTTTATGCTAGTTTGTTTTTTTTTTAATTAATAAGTCATGCCTCTACAGGGACATCCTGTAGAGCTTGATGGGAATCAGATCAGGCTGTTTGGCTGCAAGAAGGCTTTCTGGAATTTGAAAATCATTCTTTTCTCTGCTTACAAGACTTAACAAGGAGAAATAAACTTTTTAGGTCAGAAATGATCTGCAGAGTGGAGGAGGCAAAACATGAGATGGAGTCAAGGTTAGATTCACAGAGAAGGCATATGGTCCAAAAAGAGAGTATTCTGCAAAATGAAATTGAAGAACTAAAGGTAAATACAATCCTTTTTTTTTTCTCTGTCTTAACAGTCTAGCTTTTTGCTTTTCCCGGTAGCAGTTTCTTATTTTGTAAATAAAGTCTCATGCAGAGGAAAATGGCATTAAGTATGGGAAGCAAAACCAGCAAAGCTTTGCCAGGTTAGTCAGCTCTGTGAGAAGCAGGCTGGATGCTTTATTGCTGGGGTTTGTCTGCTTCAGGTTCACTGGAGCTCACCTGGGTACTCCATCAGTGTCTGTGCTTGCATAACATTGTCAGCAGATCAGTCTGAAACTGATTTCAGTGTCTAAATGTAGAGTATACAACACAAACTGGATGTAATTAAACATCCAGCTCCTTTTTTAATTGCTATCCAAAGTGGCTTAGTCCAGAGCTGACACAGAGCCCTACTGCCAACAGTGGTATTTGCACTGTGGTCAGAAGGTTGGAAAGGTGCACAGTAAACTTTGTCGATAAAGTAACAAGCAAGGCTGTCTTATCCTTTTAGTCATCCTGTTTTTATTATAGCACAGAACAATGATTTTTAAAGCAATGGATGTGCTTTATAGTTTACATTTTTATTTTTACTGGATTTGATGTTAAATCCTTGAAGAATGTGTCTGAACATAACCAAAACCATATTTTGTTTGGATTCTTGAAATAGAAAATAAAAGCAGCAAGAGGGTAAATCGGCTGTTTCTTACCATACTTTGTAAGAAAATCTTTGAAAAACATACTGGAATCTTTAGAACAAGACCATCCCAGAAGGTGAATGCTGGATTGTGTCTCAGATTGTTTACATTTGCTATCAAAAAATTATTTCAATGTTCTTTATTCTTAAGACTCCATCGCCTTACGTGCATGGCCAGTTGGACTTCATTGCACCATCATTAGAAGAGCGTTTGTTTCTTGCAGTGAATTTGTGTTTGCATTTCAGAGTCAGATGTCACGAATGATGTCAGATGTACGGTCTCTGATGGCTGCGGAGAGACAGCACCGTCAGGAGCTGGAGCAGGCAGAGCTGGAAAAGCGGGAGTTAATGGAGCTGCTGAAGGGGCTGCAGAAAGACTGTCGATTAACTACTACAGAGGGAAGCAGGAAGTCAAATTTCCGTCCTTTGACACGACTAGAGAGTGTGAAAAGAAAACCTAGGGAAGTTACAGTTATCTAAATAGTACTAAGCTCAGAAAGCATTTTCTTCAAATACTGTCTTCAGGCAAACTACTTTCTTTGAATGATTGGTAAACTTTATATAATTTCTGATTTACTTGTTTTCTTTTAAAGTCTAAATTACAACTGTATTTCCTTTGGGGCCATAAAAACAAACAGAAGAATTTTTTTTCTGAGGCAATACTGGTCATTAACCAATAATTGGAAGACATATTTTTAGCTAATGTTTTTATAAAAAGGGGAAGGAGACTTGATTTATTCTCTCTTTACTGTATCACTTACAGGAATCTTTCAAGCATGAAAGCTACAGACTTTTAAAGTCAAAGATAAGGACTATTATGGACCAGGAAGAAAACAACACTTAAGTGTCTGTGTTTCAAACAAAAAAGCAAATGTGACCATTTGGGATGTACTTTATTTGGGGAAAAGTGAATAGTAGAATTAATAAGTCAGTAATAGAAGTTAATAAGATTTTGTTTGTTTGTAGTCTCTAGAAGGTCTTATTTCAAAGGTGGAAAGCAAGCACTTTAAATTGTAATTCTTCTGCTGTGTAAAGCTTCGGGTGAGATTGACTGTTCCTTTAGAGCTTCTTCTCATTTCCCAGGCTGATAACACACTTAAGAGACTAATGCTAAAGCCCAAGGTAGTAGAATAATCTAAAACCTTTTAAACAGATGTGGGAATAACTTTGAGTTTGTGGGAATGGATCTGTTTCTTATTTAAAAATTTGAAGCTTTTATATGTGAAAGTATCAGGAATTTCTACAGGATCTTTTAAGCATAAGACCAGTCCATTTGGTACTCGATGTCTTTAAAGCATACATAAATACCTGGAGTATCCTTAATTTTCTTGTGGCAGGTTTAAGGCTACTTGATATGCACAAGAGATTAGTATTTGCACAATCACTTGGGCTTCAGACGTCTGTTAGTGCTCAAGCACTAACACAGGGCTACAGGGAGTGCCAGAGCCTGGCACTGGTGTCAGAGGGTAACAGAACACCTGTGTGAGTGCACGCAGGTCAATGATCTGCTCTGCTTGGTGCTACAACTCAAAGAGGAGGTGGAAGGGTTAAGGGATGTTAGAGCACCTGAGGAAGAGATTGACTGGTAGAGCCATTCTCTGTCTCCCCTGAGGCAAATGTACCAGTAAAATGCACCTCAGAAAGTGGAGGATCACTAGAGAGGAACGTAGGGTGGCGGGCCTGTGATGGGGGCAAAACCATTGCCCGGCTAAAGTGCATCTACAGCAATGCACCATGTGGGCAGCAAGCAGGAGGAGCTGGAAGCCATTGTCCAGCAGGAAGGTTTTGATGTTGTTGCCGTCACGGATGCATGGTGGGATGACTCTCGTGACTGGAGTGCTGCAATGGCTGGATACAAGCTCTTTAGAAGAGACAGGTGAAGCAGGAGAGGTTGTTGGATAGCACTGTACAATGGGGAGTGTTTTGATTGCATTGAAATTGATGATGAAGATGACAAGGTTGAGTGCCTCTGGGTAAAGATCAGGGGGAAGGTCAGCAGGGCAGACATCATGGTGGGAGTCTGTCAGAGACCACCCAGCCAGGAGCAGGCTGATGAGGCATTCTACAAGCAGCTGGCAGAAGCCTCACAGTCACCAGCCTTTGTACTCGGGGGTGACTTCAACTTGCTAGATGTCTGCTGGAAATACAGCAGAGAGGAAGCAGCCTAGGAGGTTCCTGGAATGTGTGGAAGACAACTTTCTAACTAACACAACTGGTAAATGAGCCTAACAGAGGAGGGGCCCTGTTGTTTGTGGGCAAAGAAGGACTGGTGATGAGGGTCAGTGGGTGATGAAATGGTCAGTGGCCATCTTGGGCAGAGTGACCATGAGCTGTTAGGGTTTTCTGTACTGGGTGAAGTAAGGAGGGGCACCAGCAGAATTTCCACCTTGGACTTTGGCAAGCAGACTTTGGCCTGTCTAGGACATTCATTGGCCAAGTCCCTTGGAAAGCAGTCCTGAAGGGCAAAGGAGTACAGGAAGGCTGGATGTGCTTTAAAAAGGAATTATTAAATATTCAGGAACAGACTGTCCCCATGTGTAGAAAAACAAGTTGTCAGGGAAAAAGACCAGCGTGGTTAAACAGAGAACTTAAGCTGGAATTTAGGGGGAAAAAAAGAGAATATATCACCTCTGGAAGGAGGGTCAAGTAACTTGGGAGGACTATAAGGGTGTCAGAAGGTCATGTAGGAAGAAGATTAAAAGGGA
The DNA here is from genome assembly GCA_013397055.1 of Pachycephala philippinensis. NCBI lineage: Eukaryota > Metazoa > Chordata > Aves > Passeriformes > Pachycephala > Pachycephala philippinensis. The sequence goes on from VWZT01015200.1 coordinate 404,235, forward strand.
CAAAGCCCAACTAGAACTTGATTTGGCCACTACAGTTAAAGACAACAAAAAAAGTTTCTATAAATACGTTGACAGCAAAAGGAGGGTAAAGGAGTGGCTCCGCCATTAGTTGAATCCAGAGGGTGGTGTAGTGACAGGGGTTGAGGAAAAGGCAGAGGTACTTAATGCCTTTTTTGCCTTGGTCTTCAGTATCAGGATCAGTTATCCTAAGGATGCCCCGCTCCCTGAGATGAAAGTTGTTGATGGGCAGATGAGTGAAGCCCCCATAATCCAGGAGGAGATGGTTAGTGCCCTGCTATGCCAGTTAGACACTCACAGGTCTGTGGGCCCTGATGGGATCCACCCCAGAGTAATGAGGGAACTGGCAAAAGTATTTGCCAAAACACTTTCAATCATCTATCAGCAGTCCTGCTTAACTGGAGAAGTTCCAGCTGAGTGGAGATTAGCAAATGTAACACCCATCTACAAGAATGGTTGGAAGGATGATCTGGGGAACTACAGGCCTATCAGCCTGACCTCGGCTCTGGGCAAGGTTCTGGAAGAGATCATCCTGAGTGCCATTACATGGCACATGCAGGACAACCAAGGGATCAAGCTCAGACAACACAGATTTAAGAAAGGCAGGTCCTGCTTGACTGATCTGATCTCCTACGACTAAGTGACCTGCTGAGATGAGGGAAAGGCTGTGGATGTTGTCTAGCTAGACTTCAGTAAAGCATTTCACACCATCTTCCACAGCATCCTCCTAGAAAAACTGGCTGCCTGGGGCTTGGATGTGTGCACTCTCCAGTGGATAAAAAATTGGCTGGTTGTTAGGCCCAGAGAGTGGTGGGGAAT
>VWZT01015201.1:20202-49765 GCA_013397055.1 Pachycephala philippinensis
TTGTTTTGTGTTTTTTTTTTTTTTTGCCAGGGCACCTTAAAATCCCATAGCAATTATTATCAACTGCCTTTTCCCCGCTTTACCCCTTTTTCCCGGGAATACGCCCGTGTGACACTAGATGGAGCCTTCTGTGCACGGCAGGAGCAGAGGAGTTCGGGGAGCTCCCAGCAGCGCCGTGTAAATCGTGTTAATGCCAGCACCGCTGGAAATAGGATGGTGTTCAGTGGGAAAACACGGTGGGAGAGGATTTCCTACACCTGCAGAGGGCAAAAGTCACCCGGGGTTTCCCTCGGTGTGTAAATACATCTGAACTGAGAGGCTGGATTGTACACATCATTTCTAAAGTGGCTTTTTTAAAGCTCCCTGCTCGTGGCAGGGGGTGGAATGAGATGAGCTGGAAGGTCCCTTCCAGCCCAAGCCATGGGATTCCATGGTTTTGAAGGATGTGTAGGGGAAGAGTTGTGCTCATGGCTTTGGGAACTCTTTGGATTTCCTGTCCTTCAAATATCGGGCTGTTTGTAGCTGCCTGTCTGGGGAAAATTGTTCAAAACACGGTATTTATGTGATATTGTGGCTTTAGTGGCAGTGCTGTGGTGGAAGCCCTTCCCAGCATTATCCTTGCAGCAGCAGAGCAGTGTCACCATTCTGAGCACGTCCTCAGCCTCTGAGAGCACCCAAAAAAGCAGATTATGGAATACCGGTGTCATAGGAGATGGGATTTCAGCATCGTTCTGGGATGAGCCACGGCATCTCAATTATTCTCTGCCAATTTTACACCGAGTGTAAACAACTTGGACACTTTGCTGGCATCCAGGATGAGGGGAGGATAACGAGAAAATGCAATTATCAAACAAATTTGGGACATAACATCTCTGTTTTTCCTGAGGATGAGAACTGGGAGGGGAGTTCTTGGAGAAAACTTCGGGAGACGGATGCAGGGGTCTCACGGAGGGGAGATCCTCTGCCCCAAGGGAGTTTTCAAACTCTGCAGAAAGGGATCTGCCCCATCCCTGGCAGTGCCCAAGGCCAGGCTGGAGGGGCTCAGAGCAGCCTGGGATGGGGGAAGGTGGGAGAGGGGTGGATTTGATGGAATCCCTTCATTCTGGTCTCTTCAGTGGGAGAACAGAAAGCGAATCCAATCCAACGTGTCAGGGCAGATTGTTAAAATGATGAGGTTTGAGATTCATTGTTTAGAAGAAGAAAAAAAATTGACATTTTCGTCTTAAAAGTTTTTTCCTGTGCTTGGCTGGGGTGCAGTTCAAGCGTGTTATTGTGGCAAGGGATGGAGCAGGACCCCAGGAATGACCCCAGGATTGTCTCTCCTCAGTGAGAAACAGCCCCTGCCTCCAGCCCCTGCTCACCCGCCAGCCCCAAGCACTTCAGCAGCTTTTGCCTGATGGATTCCATCGGAACGAGCTGAAAACAACAGGATCGTCCACTCTGTAACGCTTTGTCTTCTAAATCCCTGCGGGTGCCGAGACGGTGTTGAACTCCCCGAGAATTCCTGCGGTTTAGGTCAGTGCTGTTTCCCCCAAAGCAGCGGACTTCACCTCCGCCTTTCCTTGGCTTTGGGTGTTGGGAATGGGATGGGATCAGCCTCAGCTCGGCAGCTCCTTGTCCTGGGCTTCGGGTTTGGGATTGGGATGGGATCAGCCTCAGCTCGGCAGCTCCTTGTCCTTGGCTTTGGGATTGGGTTTGGGACGGGATGGGATCAGCCTCGGCTCGGCAGCTCCTTTCCTTGGCTTTGGGATTAGGATGGGATCAGCCTCAGCTCTGCAGCTCCTTTCCTTGGCTGTGGGATTGGAATGGGATCAGCCTCGGCTCCTCAGCTCCTTTCCTTGGCTGTGGGATTGGAATGGGATCAGCCTCAGCTCGGCAGCTCCTTNTCAGCTCTGCAGCTCCTTCCCTTGGCTGTGGGGATGGAATGGGATCACCCTCGGCTCCTCAGCTCCTTGCCCCGAGTGGCTCAGCCGGGGCTCCGTGGGTGCCCAGGGTTTGCCAGGAGCCTCTAAAGGATGTCCAGGTTGGCAGAGCGATCCCTCGGGGCTGGCACGGACCCGCTCCAGCCCAGCACTGGGATGGCACAGGCAGCTCTGGGAATTCTCCTTGTCCTTGTTCTAAAGGCTCTGTTCCCTGTGGTTCTGCCAGGCACACGGGGTGTGTTCCCGAGGGTGGGAATGCCCAGGGAGAGCAGGGAATGGGCTGGAGCTGGAGCGCTGCTGAACCAGCCACAGCCTCCACCAGGGAGGGAGCTCCTTGAGGCATCTCCTTTTGGGATCTTTTTTGGGATCTTTTCCTGCTGCTGGGGCTGGGCTGTGTTTGCAGCCATGTTTGCTGTCCCTGTTGTCCAGGTGGTTTGGAGTGCCCATCCCTGGAGGTGTCCCAGGAATTCCTGGAGGTGGCACTCAGGGCTCTGGGCTGGGGACAGGGTAGGGATGGGGCACAGGTAGGAATCAATGATCCTGGAGTTGTTTTCCAGCCTGAATGATCCTGGGATTCCATGATTCTGTGACAGCTGGATACCTGAGCAGACCTCATTAACTTCAGATCAAATGCAACACAAATTCATGCCCTGAAATGGTAATTTTCAAAACATGTTTTGTGTTAAAAGGGGTCTTTTTTCTCCTCGCTTCACTTTCATCCGGAATTCATTTCCAGTCTCTCTGAGAACCAGCTCCTGTGTTTCAGGAAATGTTTCCGAATTCCTGAGCTAAAAAACCATTTGAAAACCTCATTTGAATTTTTAAACAGCTTCGCCTGCCCCAAATGGTTTTTGCCAAATGAAAGAGCTGCACCTGAAAAGTTTCTCCCAGCTCCGGGGAAGAACTGGATCTGCATGTGGAAGCAGCTGGAATGCTGAGGGAGAACAGGGAAAGAGAAACAGCACAAAGGGAGGGAAGGATGTGGTCTCCTATTAGTGAAACCTCCACCTTCGTTTTGAAAGCGTAAATAAACCACATCAGGCCTTTGGGAGCAGCAAAATGTGGAATAGGAACATGAGGCTGGAACACAGGGATGCCTGTCGTGTGTCACCGGGATCCTGATCTCCTCTGGGATTAAATCAGGATTTGTGCCAAGCCTCCAATGCCGTGGTCATTCCTGGGTCACCTCGGGCTTTCCAGGGCTTTTGGATGGAAAGGGGAAGGGCTTCAAACTGAGTAAGTTTAGGTGGGATATTGGGAAGGGAAGGAATTGTTCCCTGGGAGGGTGGGGAGGCCCTGGCACAGGGTGCCCAGAGCAGCTGTGGCTGTCCCTGGATCCCTGGCAGTGCCCAAGGCCAGGCTGGACACTGGGGCTGGGAGCAGCCTGGGACAGTGGGAGGTGTCCCTGCCATGGCAGGGGTGGCACTGGGTGGGCTTTGGGGTCCCTCCCAACCCACACCATTTGGAATTCTATGAATGCTGCTGTTTCAGTAGCTTGATACCTCAAAAGGTATTCGAATCATGGAATCTTTAAGGCTGGAAAAGCCCTTTAAAATCAAGTCCTACCAGCAAATGTTGCTGTGCATTGTTTGCTTTTCCCCTCTAAGGAATGCAGAGCTGGGTTTCACCAATCCAACATTTGGCTGAAATCCTGTGGGGTGGCCTGCCCTTGCCCACCCAGGACAACTTCCAGGTGAAGCAGAGGGTTTAATTCAGCTTTTAGATGATTTAAAGTGCCAAAAAGGGTTTGGTGCACGTGCAGCAGAGCAGCTGGGATGTAATTCCAGCGTGGAGCTGCTGTTGGTGCAGTCTCTGCCTGGGTGGGAGCTGTCAGGGCTTCGGCCAAGCGCAGCAAAAAGCAGCAGAAAATGACAAAAATCCCCTCGTGCCCCGTGTTCAGAGAGCTCAGGAAATTACTGGCTGAAGGAAACACGATTTCAGTCCTCAGAGCTGGCCCCTGGCACTGAGCATTTCCTGTAAATAGGATATTTCTGCTGGGGGCAGAATTCTGCTGGGTTTGGTGCTGAAAGCTCGTTAAGATCTGATGTTAAACAATTAATGCTCCCAGGGACAAATTGGTTCGAGTAGCAGGGCTGGCTGTAGCCAGAGGAAAATACAATATCCCAGGAAATTACAGGGCCTGTAATAAACTTGGGGCTTGTGGAGTGTTTAGTGACATGCAGCACAGGGCTCGGTGCTCCCAGGGATCCTGGCAGGATCTGGGTGCAGAATTCCAGCTGCCTGCCCATGGATCAGCCTGGAAATTCCCTCCTGGAAAGGGTTTTCCAGCCCTGGCACAGCTCCCACACAGGCTCCCCATCCCCAGGGGGGTTTAAAAGCCTTTGGATGTGGTTTGGCAGTGCTCTGGAATGGTTGGGCTCGATGGTTTTGGAGGGGTTTTCCAACCTCAGCAATTCTGGGATTCATGAAAATGCCTTTAAAGTCTTTCAAATCCTTCCCTCCCTGGCTATTTGCTGGATTTAGCTCCACACATTACAAAGGAATTGCAGCAGTGAATTTAATGAAAATCCTGTTTGGGATTGAACTCTGCTTTCCCTGCTGCATCTTCATAATGACAGCAAAAATAATAAGGAAATTCCTCGGGGAATAAAGGCACTTCCCGGGCCTTGAGTTTGGGGTCATTACCCTCGGTTTGTGTGCAGGGATATTTTTCATGCTCAAAGCCCAGCCTTTCCCTGCCTCCCCTCGTGGTGCTGGCGGCTCCCCCTGAGCTGCAGCCACTTCCCAAAATGTTCCTGTGCAGCCTGGATTTCCCCAGGGACGCTGAAATCCCTTTTCACCAAAAATCCCATGCTTCCAGCAAGCAGCCCTGGGCACAGGAGCTGAGTGACACAGCCCAGAGCACTTGTCCCCTTTTAATTTAATCCCTAAATCTGATGAGTGACCTCTGATGGGTTTTTTTCCCTCTCAGATTTTTAAGACCTACTTTTCTATTACTTCCTTGGATCAAAATTAAAATATTTTCCTCGTCTTTTCCTCGTCTTTTCCTCGTCTTTTCCTCTTCTTTTCCTCTTCTTTTCCTCTTCTTTTCCTCTTCTTTCCCGCTTCTTTTCCTCACCTTTTCCTCACCTTTTCCTCTCCTTTTCCTCTCCTTTTCCTCTCCTTTTCCTCTCCTTTTCCTCTCCTTTTCCTCTCCTTTTCCTCTCCTTTTCCTCTCCTTTTCCTCTCCTTTTCCTCTCCTTTTCCTCTCCTTTTCCTCTCCTTTTCCTCTCCTTTTCCTCTCCTTTTCCTCCCCTTTTCCTCTCCTCTTTTCCTCCTCTTTTTCTTTCTTTTTCCTTTTCCCCCCTTTCCCTTGTTCTCCCTTTTCCCCTGCTTCCCTTTATCTCCCTTCCCCCTCCTTTATTTCCCCCCTTTCCCCCTTTTCTCCTCATTTTCTCCCTTTCCCTGTTTTCCCCCTCCTTTTTCACCCCCTTTATTCCCACACCTTTATTTCCCACTTCCCCCCCTTTTCCCCCACTTTCTCCTTTTCTCCCCCATTTTTTCCCTTTTCCCATTTTTCCCCTTTTTCCCCAGTCCCACCACAGGAAGCTGAGGCTGCTCCACTCCTGGACCCTTCATCCTTTTACACAGCAGCTGCTGCCAGATATTTCCAGAGGAAAACCTGAGTGACTTCCAGCCTTATCCACGCTTTTCCTCAAAATAATTCCCTGTTCCAAAGCCAGAAGTTGTTTATTCCATCCAGCTTTTTATTTCCTTGCTTCCCTCAGAAAGCCAAGCTGGGTTTGGGGCATCTCCTCACAGCCCCAAACTTATTTCCCCCCCTTTTATGGGCAGCATTTTAAGTTCCAGCATCTCCCAACTTCTTCCTTCCTTTGAGCTTTGCAAAATCCCGATTTTTCTCTCTGGAATAAGATTTCCAGCAGGAATGGGATCTGATGGAGTTGTCAGGCTGGACTGGGCTCAGTTGTAGTGGTTGAAAGAGAATGAGTTGATAGACGGAGTTTTAGACAAAAAAATCTCAGTTTTCCATGGGAGGGTTTTGTGTGTTCTCCCAGATCAGGACACTCGGCGTTCCCGTGGGATTTTCCAGGGCTTTGGGATTAATTGGGGCAGGGCTGGGTGGGATTTTGGGCAGGAATTGTTCCCTGGGAGGGTAGGGAGGCCCTGACACAGGGTGCCCACGAATAAAGAAGTTTTTCCTCATGCTCAGGTGGATTTTCCTGTGCATCCCTCCCTTCCCACTGCCCTCCTGGTGATTCCCTGCCCCTTTCCAGGGTGTTCAGCCACCCTCGTGCCCAGCCCAAATTAAATTTTCAGGGGTTCAGCCTGCCCAGCTGGATTTGGGCACCTCCAGCTGTACCACAGGGATGCATTGCTGGATTTCATCCCTCATCCCACAGGGCGAAGGGAAAATACATTTAAACTGTCATCCCAAGTTTTAATTTGTTCTTTTTTCGTTCCTGCAGACGTCCCACAAAGCTCATTTATGGCAGCAGCCTGGTTTGTGAGCGTCTGCTTTAAATATTTCAGTTCCCATTTCATTACCTGCAGGTCTAATCAGGCTTTGCACCGTGCCCAGCCTGATCACAAATAATTTTGCCACCAGACATCTTTAGTCCCAAAAAAAAACGACTTTAAGAAAATGGGCAGTGATGCATTAAAATGCATTTTACAGAGAAATTATCTTTATATGCTTTGTCTTCTTTCCTTTTTTTTTTTTTTTTTTGGTAAAAAATACAGTTGCTGCGAAACCACGAAATTACAAAAAAACATCTGCTACACTCGGAAAAAGGATTTGCAAAATATCCCCATGAATGTCTCGGAATCATTAATGGATGTTAATAACCCCCACGCTGGTGTGGGCACGCTGTAGATACTGATTAATTATTTACATGTTTACAACAATTTTGCAAATAACGGGCTAATCACCACAATTATGTATTTTCCAGCTGGGAACGCTCGGAGCAGGGCTGTGCTCCCTGAAAACGCCGTGTCCAAGGCTCTGCTTCCCAGGGTGCTGTTTATTCTTGTGGACTATTGATTTTCTGCCAGCATTGAGTGGATTTAATTTTAACTGATGGGCCAGTGGTTCATCCCAGCTTTAAATTATTGGTGAGCCTCGTGTCTGCAGCATTCCAGGGCCTGGGAAGTGAGGGGATTCCACACAAATCCCTGGGCAGGTGAGCATGGAAAGTGAAATATTTCCCTGTGGGATTCCTGCGAGACCTGGACTGCTGCAGGGTAAAACCCTGGGAAGTCACTAAAACGATGGATAAATAGAGATATAAATCCTGCTTTAATTAAGGAAGACAGAGCACAGGCAGAGGTGGGTTTTCCATCTTTTAAACTCCTTTTTTTTTGTCCTGCAGGCCACAATCAGCACAGAACCCCTTAAGGGTTGGGTTGGAAGGAACCTCCAGGAGCATCTGATCCCACAGCCCTGGGACACCTTCCACGAGTGGGAATATTCCAGAGGATGTGGGCACAATCCTGTGCCAGTGCTCTGAGGGAGGCTGGTCCCAGTGGGGTCCCTTCCAGCCTGGCCCAGTCTGGGATTTGCTGGTTCTACCTTGGATATGGAAGTGCTGAGGGAACGGTGATTTTCTGTCCTCTGGGAACGTGCTGTATGAGGTTTGCTGGGATTTTGGGGGCATTTTTTGGGGAGGTGTTAAATCCTGAGCAGCCTTTCCCATGAGACACCCAACCCTGACCCAAACCCCTCTCCCCAGCCCTGCTTTGCTGAAACCCCACAAAGCTCCGACGCCCCGAGCCCCCGATAACAGGATTATTGCTGAGTACACGGGCAGCACAATGAGCTGTGTGGTGTAATGCCTGATTAGAGCCCGGATTTAGGGCTGCAGCAGCATTAATGCACAGCCACAATGCAACTGGGTTAATAACAATCAACTGATTAACGTGGCACAGCTCCCGCCCCCCTCGAGGAGAACAGGGCTGATTAGCAGGGATGCAAATGTGCAGAGGGGGGTGAGACAGGGATGAGGGGTGTAGGAAATACAAGGAAAGGTAAAAGGATTTTAGGGCCTGAGAAATAAAAGCAGGTTTCAGAATTATAGGGAAAGAGTTTAGAGATCAGCTTCGCCTGCAGGAACTTTAGGTAGATAAACGTCTATAGCAATCAAGGACACTGGAACAATGGTCCAAGCTTCTAGGTTCAGCTGAGACAGCTTTTAGAGCTGCAAAAATTATGCTTAGTGAGATAGATAAAGTTGGGCTGAATAATGGAATACTGTGCAAGGCTTAAAACAAGCAGGGATTGTTTATAACAAGCACACGGGCACTGTCAGAGATTGGTTAAGAGAACTGTCTGGAGTTTTTATAAGAATGCCATTGGCTGAAACACTTTTAAGAATGGTCTGTAACCAGGAAATTCTCTGGAATTCTGTGGCTACGTGAGCCTGTGTCATCTCCTGTGTGTGAGACTGATAAAATAATAAAAGGGCTCATGGAGCATCAGTCCCAGTTCCCCTCCTGTTTGCCTAAACTCCGGCAGAGGGGGTGTCAGAGTGCCAAAGGAGAGGTGTTTGGAGCAGGGAAAATGGGAAGTGACTCAGTGAGAGTGGCCTGGGAGAGGCAGTGACCCTCAGGGGGTTTGTGTCACGAGTGTTCACGGCTGCTGTGAGGGATAATTCATAAGGGAAGGACAGAGGAGGTGGCAGAATCACGGAATCATGGAATTACTGAGGTTGGAAAAGCTCTCCAGGATCACCAAGCCCAAGCTGTGCCCCATCCCCACCCTGTCCCCAGCCCAGAGCTCTGAGTGCCACCTCCAGGAATTCCCTGGACACCTCCAGGGGTGGGCACTCCAAACCTCCCCTTCCAATGCCCTAGCACCCTTTCCATGGAGAAATTCCTCCATCAGAGCAGGTTTAGGTTGGATATTAGGGCAAATTCCTTCATGGAAAGGGTTGTCCCCATCCCTGGAGTGACTCAAAAGCCATGTGAATGTGTGACATGGGGACACAGGAGTGGCCTTGGAAGGAGTGGCTGCATCACATCCCAAATTGAGGAAACTCTCTGAAATGCAGCTTTCTAAAGCACGAGGGAAGAAAAGTTCTCGGATACAATGGCACAATCCAAACTTTATGAAATAGAGGAATAAAAGGTGTTTATGCCAAGGCTGAACCTGCAACAATAAACGAACAACAAAGCACAGTGAATAAAAGGGAGACTTAAAATAAGTGCACAGGTTTTAAAACTCTAAATAGAACTGCAGAAGTGAAATTGCCACAGCAAACAGAGCTCCCATCATCCACGGGGAACACGAGAAAAGAGTCAGCTTGTGCCTGGATTGGGGATTGAGGGGGGAATAATCAGTTTGTGGTTATAGTCTAGATCTGGAGGTGTTATTAGAAGGGAAAGAGTAACTACCTGTGCACCCGAGGTGTGGCAGGAAATATTGCTGTGCTGGTGATTTGTTTGGGGTGATCTCCGCGCTCCCCTCGACCTCCCAGGCTGTGGTTTGAGCACAGCCAGGCTGATTTCTCATTTCTCCTGTCGTTTCCTATCTTTGAAGGCATTACAAAGAAATTTGAGCAAGTTATTTTTAGTCAGGCTTGAAAGCACCTATTTTTTTTTCCAGGCCTGATTCTTGAGGGGTGGCTTTGATTGTGTTTCCTTTTGTTTCTGCTCTCAGTTCTGGCTGCCTTGAAGTGCAGCTTTCCTTTGGCCACAAGGTGCCCCTGGGCCCTCCCCTGGGCAGGGACCCTTCCCTGGGCACTGTCCCTGCTGCTGCTCCCAGTGCCAGGCTCAGCTGGGATCCAAAGCTGGCATCCAAAGGAGTTTTCACCTTTGTTTTTCACCTTGCAGGAGCAGCCAAAGGCAAGGGGTTGGTTCCAGCTGCAGCAAAACGCTGGAACAAAGGACAAGCTGTGTCTGAAAAGGAAAATATCAGGAAACAATCCCAATTTTATCAGTTCTGAGCCTAACAGGAATGTTGGAATAGTCACTGAACGGAGCAGTGTCACCCCTGGCTTTCAGAGGCCTGAGTTCATCTTCTTTGCTTGGATTCACACTTCTGGAAGTGGGTGAGTGAATCTGGAAGTGTCAGTGCCAGCCTTGCTCTGAGCCTGTAACTGGTGCCACTGGTTTAACTGGTTCCCTGTGGGGCAGGAGATCCCTTGGCCCCCAGTGCTTGACCCCACCGTGTTTGGGTTTCAACTCTTTCGCTTTTCCGTTTCCTTCCCACCCTTTGTCCTTGGCTGGAGGGAGCCATATCAAAGGCTCTTTAGGTATTTCCAACCATTAAAAACGAAATTAAATTTCTCTAAACTCGATGTGTCTTTGTTTCAAGGCTTACACTTCCTCCTCCTGCCTACACTCATCAGTGCCCAAGTGTCTCTGCAATTCTCTCCAGCTCAGTGAGCTCCTCCACGTGTTCTTTGGTTTCACATCCCTCCATCCATTTCCCATCTCCAGGGCTCCTGTAACCAGATCCAAGGCGCCACCAGCAGTGATCTGTCTCCTTCCCTCAGCCCTGGGAGCTGCAGATCTGATTTTGGAGCTGGGCTGATGAGCAGTTTCTCATTTAGAAGGAAGATGGATGGTGGGCACAAACCAGATTATCCACGGGAGCTCTGGTTCAGAGAGCTGATAAAGGTGGAATTTCTCATTTTGGGGGGAAACAAGTGATGAGGCCTCGAGGAGGAGTGCAGAAATCCTGGGAATATTGCAGACCAGACCTCTCCATGGTTTTTTCCCTCTCCTGGTTTGCCTGGAGCAGGAGGGATTCCCCTCAGGCAGGCAGGGAATGCTGCTGGCTTTGCCAGCTGGAGCAGGGAGAGAAATCCCACTTGTCCAAAACTCTCAGAGATTTAATTCCAGCTGTGTTTATTCCTCATTCCTGCTCAGAAGGACCAAGCCCTGTCCCTTCCAGAGCTGAGGAATTCCTGATGGCAGGAGCTGATGGAGTCTCTCTGAAGGGGAGGTGATCAGAGGTGCAGAGTTTGGCCGATCCTTTTTCTTTTTCTTTTCCTTCCTGATCCACCGCTGCTGAGTCACTTCTTCCTGCTTCTCTCCGTGTGCCCTTCACTCTTCCCTCACCTCTTTTACCTTTCTAACCTATTTTTCATTGGGGTTTTTTTTNTGGGTTTTTTTTTTCTGTTTTTTTTTTTTTTTTTTTTTTTTTTTTTTTTTTTTTTTTTTTTTTGTTTTTTTTTTTTGTGGCTTGTTGTTCTTTTGTGCTTTCATTTTACATTTTTCCTAATACTACCCACTAACCAGAGGTTAGAACAGCAAAGGAGAAAGGCAATAGAAAAGCAGACAAAGAATATTTTGCCATTTTCTTATTTTTTTTACCATTACCCACAAGTTTTCAAGTGTCTCCCAGAGCTTTGCCCCCTGAGCAGAGGAGCTGCTTTTGCTGTGTTTGTGTGTTGCTCCTCGTGCTGTGCCCCAGCTGGGAGTGAACAACTTGAAGCTTGGCAAGGAATTTCCTGATTTGGCACGTGGACCTGAGATGCAGCTTCCTTCTTGTTAAATCCACAGTAATTCTGGAAAATGCCACAAAGCTCTGCCCAGATCCTGCCACACCACAAAGCTTTGCCCTCAAACATCCATTTTTTAATCCCTGATTATGAGTTGCCTGAACAAAGCTCCCCTCCTTTGGCGCTGTGGTGTCCCAGGAATGCTGTGCCATACATAAAAAAGGATTTAGGGGAGCTGTGAGGATGACCAATGAGCTGTTTCCCATCAGTTATTCCCCTCTCCTGGCCGTGGTGCAGAGGGCAGATGCAGAAGGGGCTGCCTGGGGATGGGGGCTCCAGCAGCATCCCCCACGCTGGGGGTCCTCACAGGGCAGTAATTCCTGAGCACGGAATAAACCCAACTTCTCCTGCCTCAGAGTCCCTCATGGGGGAGGCCAGGAAGGGATAAACTGGGAAGCACCTGTTTTATTTTAGAATAAAGCTGATTGGATTTGATTCACAGCTTTAGAATCCAGATGTGTGCAGCGAAACCTCTGGTGAGTGATGCTGGGGAAAAGCACAGGAGCTGTGGGACCTCTGCTTTGGAAATCCATCTTTTGGGCTTTTTTCTTTGTTTCTGTGGCTGCCCCTGGATCCCTGGCAGTGTCCAAGGCCAGGCTGGAGGCGGCTTGGAGCAGCCTGGGATAATGGAAGGTGTCCCTGCCCATGGCTCTGGATGGGTTTGAGGTCCCTCCCAACCCAAACCAGTCTGGGGTTCCCTGATTTTATGACAGCAGTGATTTTATGAATCAGTGCTTGCCATGGAGAACATCTCAAAATGACGGAAGGCAAATGATCATTTCTGTGTCCCAATGAAACGTGCTCAAGAGAAAGAAAATCTTTCTCCGTTCTGAATTTCAAACAGAAATATTTATAAACCCTCTAACTGGAAAATCAAAAAAAGGGAATCACAGAATGGTTTAGGTTGGGAAAGACCTCTGAGATCATTGAGTTCAAGAGGTGAAAGATAGTAAGAAAAGGGGTAAAACAAGGTGGCATGACGTAGAAAAGTTGACCAAAAAAGCATTTGTGGCCTGCTGTGGTGCTTCCCTTCAGAACGATGTGGAGCAGCTGCGGGCAAAGCTCTTTGATCAAAGAGCCAGCACAGCTCTGGCTTTTCCCTCTCCTTCTGAAACCCCAGATCCTGGCTCTCCTCACCCCCAGCCCACGAGGATCCCTGCTGAGGCTCGGGGAGCATCAGGCACCAGCCCCTCTCCAGCCCAGCCCCTCTCTGCTGCCTGAGAACCGAAATTGCTGCCATCGATTTTCATGCTGCTGCTTACCACATTAAAGCCCAATTCCTCCGTACCCAACCCTCTGCCTCATCCCTGGGTGCCCTTTCCTCGGAATATTGAGAGGCTTTCCTTCTGGTCAAGCAGCGTGTTTTAGATTCATTCTCTGTTATTTTTCCCAGCTGGGCTGCCGGGGTTGCTGGAGAATGAAAACATTAATTTCCAGAGTAGCAGGGGTTCGCTCCTCATCGACGTCAGAGGCTCGGAGCGCTCCAAATCTCATTTCTTTCCCTCTGCTTCGGAAGGTTTGGATGCAAATTAAGGAGAATTGAGGCTGGGATTTGTGGCTGGGATGGCAGCAGTAATGTCACACGTCCTGCCCCGTGCTGGAAGGCGTTGCTGGGACATCTGGGGGCCACCGGGGTGAGTCAGGATCAATCCCACCGCTCCCACCTGGAATGGTTGTGGAGATTATTTGAGCAGTTGATTAGAAAAGTATATGAGGAACAATTATTATTAGAAAAGTACATGAGGAACAATTATTGCTTGGCATTACTTGGGGAAACCAAGGGAAACTGGAGAAAGACATCAATATTCCAAACCACAGGTTCTTTAAATCCGCAAAACCCAAATTCCCAGATGCAGCGTTTCAATCCATTTCCTGCCATGGAACTGTAGCCTGGAAAAACGTTGGCACCAATTCTGATTCGCATACTTGATGATGGGATAGAAAATTCAGAGAATGCTTTGCCACCAGGAGGAAATTTGGATTTTCCTGTGCTTAACTCCTGCTGCTCAGCGAAAAGCAACAGAGGTGGGATGGTACCAAACTCTTGGATGTAACCTAAATTAATTATAATTGGATATTCTTCCATTTTAAAGTGGATAAAAGCTGCAGGAAGAACTTTGAGGACATTTCCGTGGTACAACCAACTGCTCAGGTGTCTGAGATATTCCAAATTTCCCTTTTAGAGGGAGCTGAGAGCTTTCCTCCTTCCTCCAGCCTGGGTGCTGGGAAGGAGGAAGGAATAAGGGCTGAACTTGCCGTCAACTCTCTTAAAAGCTTTTGATGGTAGCTGGAATGTGTGATAATGGCCCCCAGAACCATCATTACAGTTAATTAAAGGTCTGTTTCTTTTTTCTAATGTGAGGGGTTTATTTTCTGCAGTTGATAACACAGCAATAAAACCCTGCTTTAGGCAAAGTCTTGGTAGGCAAGGTCACAATTTAGAAGTAATTTGGAAATTGAGGGGAAAACCAGAAAGCAGCATCTGGCTCCCGTCATTTCTGAGCTGTGGAAGTAGAGAGGGAGTGATTTAGAGCTAAAAGGGAAGGAAAAGAGGAACATCAGAGTCTGTGCACCCGGGGGATGCTCAGTGCTGGTCATGGGGAAGAGGTGAAGAGAGGACAGGAAATTCAGGGTAAACGTCTACTTAAACATGAAAACTTGTCCAGTCTTGGTTTAATTTTGGTTGGAAAGGCAGAGCCTGTTTCCAGGGACACAACAAAGTCGGGATGGAGGCACAGAAATGTCAGGATTTTACTGCTTTTGGGCGTTTAATGCAAAACTGGAGACTTGCATCTGTTGGGGGTGGAGCTGGTGTGGGGCTGGGATGTTGTAGGGAGCTGCCACAGCCCAGAGTTTGCTGCCAAAGGTGAATCCATTCAGTGCTTGGGATTTCTTTAAGGATCTTTGCCTCACAAACCCAGGGATGGACACTGAGAGCTTGCAGGGTCTCCATCCTTGGAGCTGCTCCAGCCCCCTGGAACACCCCTGAGCTGTGGGGACCTGGGGAACTCCATCTCTCACTGAATATCCAACTCAGAGCATGGTTTATAACTTTATGATTCACACAACATTTTTGCACTCTCATTCCAGGGCCAGCTGAGAAGCAGCAGGTGCTCGATTGGTCAAAAAAGTCATTTCCTGAGATAAGAAATGTAAAATAAGTGCCAGTGGTGGAGATTTAATTGCTGCAAATCTGTTGAGTGGAAGCTGAGCTCTGTGTTCTCCAAAATAATCACGTCCAGTTCCAACCAGCACAGCTGGGCTTTAGATGCCTTCAAGTTCGTGGCAGATTTGTTGTGGGTATGTTAATTGAAAGGTTAATTATGGTTGAGATGTTCTGGTACTCAGGTTTCCTGCTGCTGATGTGGGGTGTAAATGCTCCTCACCCCAAAACCAGAGGCATTTAAGGGAAGGGGGGAGGCCCTGGCACAGGGTGCCCAGAGCAGCTGTGGCTGCCCCTGGATCCCTGGCAGTGCCCAAGGCCAGGCTGGACACTGGGGCTGGGAGCAGCCTGGGACAGTGGGAGGTGTCCCTGCCATGGCAGGGGTGGCACTGGGTGGGATTTAAGGTCCCTTCCCACCCAAACCAGGCTGGGATTCCGGGATTTGGGGCTGAAGAAGGATGAGGTGGGCAGGGTTTGCTCTGTGTGTGCCCAGCGCTGGTGCCAGGGACGCCCACGGTGCTCCCAAAAATGTGTGATGTGACACTGCCACTGTAAACTCCATGAGAAACTAATCCTGGAAACACACCAGGAAATTTTTTTTTAAAAGCAGGGAAAGGTGTTATCTGGTGATAAGGAATTTCCCACCTGGTGGCAGAAGAACTTGAACAGCGATTAATAGTGAACAGTGTTAGGATTTCAAATGACTTTTGGAATTTATAAAGTAAACAAAACAGAGTCAAATCCCCAGAATTTAATCCTTAGAACTGCAGCTCTGCATCTCTGAGGTTGTGCCACTGATCCTGGACCCTGGCAAGGACTGGAAAATAAATTCCCCACCCTCCTTTGGCAGCGCTGGGTGCTGGGAAAGGCTCCTGGGTGCCACTAATGAATCTCTGGGGACCCTGCCTGGGTGGCTTGGGATGAAAAGCAAAATTAAGCTCTGCAGCTCTTTGAAGAAAAGATGAGTCTGTAAACAAGAGGCACTTCTGGGATCCTGGTTGATAAAAGAGGATGAAAATCCAGGTTCCTGTGGGATCCACGGAGTTCTGATGGTAACAGCAGAGTTTTTGTGGGGTCACTGCCCATCCCTGGTTGGGCTGTCCCAAATATCTTCTCTGGGATGCTGCAGCTCCCCTCACCCTGTCCTGGGGCATGGGCAGCTGTCTGGGACTGCAGAGAAGTGCCCAAGTGTCCCTGGAGTGTCCCAGGCCAGGCTGGACAGGGCTTGGAGCACCTTGGCACGGTGGAAGGTGGCACTGGCTGGGCTTTAGGGTCCCTTCCCACCCAAACCACTCTGGGCTCCTGTGATTTTAGGATAAACAGGAAATTACAGTGGGATTCACATTAAAAAATCCAATGTTCCCTTTCTGCAGCAAACCCCCAACCCCATCCCTCAGAATTTCCTCCTCAAGACCTTTTCTGCCAAAATTTGGAGTTGTGTTGCAGCCACAACAACCCTGACTAGAAAGACTCTCTCAGACAGAGCTTCAGAAGAGAGCAGGAGTTGCAGAGAGAACTGTGCAAGTTCTGCCCTTCAGGGTGCTTTTAAAATGCAGGAGTTCTGGGATGCAGGGCTGCTTTAATGGGATATTCATCTCCCTTGGAGAAGCTTCTGCTGGAACCCTTGAAGTTGTACGAGGCTGCAGTAATAAAATTCCCTCTTCATTGAAAGATAACTTCTTTTTTTGCTTCTTTTTTGTATAAGAGATTCATGTCCTAGGACAGAGTCTTTTTTTCCCCCTTATTTCCTAAATTTTCTAATTTCAGGAAAATCGATGGAAAGAAATTTCCAGCAGCAGCAGTTTGAGCCCGTTTGGCTGTTCAACCTCCTGGTGGTGTTCCCCTGTAACACCCACACCTGGCACGAGCCTGGCGTGCTCAGGGAGCACCAGGAATTTCTGTGGGATCAGGGATTCCCAAACCTCGTGCAGGGGTGTCCCTGGAAGTTCCAGGAGAGCTGAAGTTTGCCCCGAGCAGGAATTCCCTCACTGGAGGAGCCTCATCCTTGGATGTGTGGAAGAGCAGTTCGGAGGCATCGTGATCTATGAGTGTTCCAATAGCATCAAAACCACAGAACTGATCGGTTTAATTCTACTTTTCCCCCTCTCCTGTAATTATTGATTAACTTTGAGCCCAGTTTTCAGGTGTGAGGTTTATTTTCACCCCCCCGTCCCACCCCAGGGGCTGTTCCTGCCGCTCAGGCAGCACCAGGAGGTTCCCGGATTCCAGAGCTGCTTCACCCAGCCTGGATTTGTGGCAAAATCCATCATAAATCTACGTAATTCTGAGTGTTTGCTGCTCCTTAAGCCATTAAACAGAGAATATCCAGGGAAATCCATCAGTGTCTCCCCACCCACGTGCCACAGCTGCTGGAGCAGCGATGCTGACGGACTTCTCGTGGTTTTGCCCGAGAGGAGTAATTAATCCTGGCTTCCCGACAGCAGCAGAGCTGGCTGAGCACCCACATTCATCTCCCTCAGAAAAGAACCACGGCAGGAATCGGTGTTGGGATCACAACAGAGTTTTTCCTTTTTTAGAAACAGCAAAAAAAAGAAGTGGGAGCTGGAGTTGTGGCAGCAGAGAAGTTCCAGCAGCAGTTTTGTCTCTGTCTTAATCCACCCTGCTCTGGAGCTGCTATGGAAACGGCTGCTCCCAGGAGTTCCCTCTCCAGACTGAGCTGGAGAAGGAATTATTTAAAATCAGAGGCCGTGGAATGAAGCACAAGTAGACTTCAAGGGGATACAGAGGAAAATCAGGAGGTGCAAGTGAGAAATGAAATTGCTGTCTGGAAGAGATGGAGCAGGAGCTTAGGGAAAAGGTTCCCTGGTCTGGGATAAGGTGTTGGGGCAGGGATGGGAATGGAGAAGCAGAAAAAACTCTTGGAAGTCAGTGTGGAAAAGAGGGAAGAGGGAAGAGCTCACTGCAGGCCGAGGTGTAAATGGGAGAAACTCTTTTTAGGGCCCCAGAGGTGCCACATGGCCCAAAATCTCTCGAAATCTGCCACATCTGAGCACATGAACAAACATTTCATCTTCTTTCCAGCAGGGAGCTGAGCAGAAGCCAAGATTCATGGATCGGCTGGAAGGCCTGGGATGCTGCTTATTCCCATTTTCCTGGCACCAGTGAGCAGAGGAACCCCCAGGAGAAGGGGTGAGAGCCACGGATCCCCCCGTGCCAGGCAGGAGCATTCCCAGGGGCACGGATAATCCTAAAATTCCACTGCCACTAAAAAGGGATAAAAGGGCTCTGTGTTGTCCGCAGTGTGTGGATAATTAACAAAATGCAGGATGAGTTAATATTTCCAGGAGTGCAGGGTTTGATGGGTTTGGGAGTTTATTCAGTGAAACCTTTGGTTCTCAGTGTTAGAGAATTGGATCAGTGACCCCTCAAACACTCCTGCCACAAACCCAAACCCACCGTGCCCTCCTCTGGAGTGCCTGCCTCTGGAGTCACTCATCTTGAGAGCAGATTATTTATCTGAGCAGCTCCCAGAGCTGTCCCAGCTCCTGTGGACACCTCTGGTGCCTCTGGATGTGTGACCCAGCAGGATCTGACGTGAGGCTGGGCACGTGTCCGACCCTCCTGCTGCCTTCAGCACAGCCCTCACCCCAAATCCTCCAGGTCTGAGCTCCTCCAGCAGCCCCTTCCCAGGAATCAGCTCTGTTGGATGCACAGGGGGAAATAAATCCTGGTTATGGAGTCCTGGAATCCCAGAGTCCTTCAGGATGGAAAAGCCCTCTGTGATCATCAAGTCCAACCAGAACCACCATGGTCACCACCGTGTCCTCAGCTGCCTTTGGCTGCTTTGATCCAACCCCTAAAATTTTTCCTCTGGAATTTAGATTTTTCCATGATTAGTAATAATTTCATTTTGGTTCGTATTTGGGTTCCCTTGAAATGGGCAGGAGACACATTTGTCTGTAAAACGTGACTCTGTGTCCTTCATCCTGGGGCTCCAGTGGGTAAGGAAAGCTTGTTTTCCCAAAGGAATTAACTTCTTATTTATTAATTAACTCAAGAAGGATTTCTCCCTGGAAAAGCCTTGGCAGGGGCAGCCCAGGGAGGTTTGGAGTCCCCATCCCTGGAGGTGTCCAAGGAATTCCTGGATGTGGCACCCAGAGCTCTGGGCTGGGGACAAGGTGGGGATCCCAGGTTGGACTCTGATCCTGGAGGGCTTTTCCAACCTCAGTAATTCTGTGATTCTTAAGGAAAATCTCATTTTTAGCAGGCAACATTCATTCATCAACCACGTGCACCTTGCTAAAATGAAGTGTGATATATGAACACCCCCATAAATAGGGAATTGTGTAGGTGCCACTCGATGGAACATCCCCAGCCACAGCAATCACTTGTAAATCACAGAGTTCTCACTGCGGCCAGGACTCCATAATCACAAAATGATTAGAAAGCCGTAAAAAACAAAGTTGTTTTGTCAGGATCATTTCCTCCCTGATCACAGGGCTGATAGAAAGTGGCTCTGGGCTTAAGTGATAGATGAGAGCTGTTAATAGAGCCAGAGACCTTCCCAGGCTGTTTGCAGCCAAAATTAAAAGGGGATTTTACCAGTCCTGGGTGCTTTGGAAGCCTGGAGAGTGGTTGGGTGCTGTGGTGGGGTTGGTATAAAACACAGCCTCTCGCTGCCATGAATTGAGTTATTATTCATTAATGATTCAAAATATTTATTATTTTGATGGTGTAAGGTTAGAAAATCCCCTCTTCCTCCTCTGTTCACCTGTGAGCACCTCTTGGCTCCATCAAAGGCCTTTTGAAAAATCCTGGAATAACATCGTGAGGATACAAACCTCCCTCGTCTCTCTCTGGCACTTGGCACTTTACTGGAGTATAAAGCAATGTGCACAAATCTTGTTCCCAGAAAACTTTCCTGGGTGAAATCCTGGTTTTTCTCAGGAAATGGGGGCTCCAGCGGGGCTGGAGAGGGACTGGGGACAAGGGCTGGAGGGACAGGACACAGGGAATGGCTTCCCAGTGCCAGAAGGCAGGGATGGATGGGATTTTGGGCAGGAATTGTTCCCTGGGAGGTGGGGAGGCCCTGGCACAGGGTGCCCAGAGCAGCTGTGGCTGCCCCTGGATCCCTGGCAGTGCCCAAGGCCAGGCTGGACACTGGGGCTGGGAGCAGCCTGGGACAGTGGGAGGTGTCCCTGCCATGGCAGGGGTGGCACTGGGTGGGATTTGGGGTCCCTCCCAGCCCAAACCATTTGGGACTCTCTGGTTCTGTTCTGTGTTCTGTCACTCTGTGACAGGCCCAGCCCATATGGAAACAACCTGTGATTTTCAGCCTGTATTAATTAATGTTAATGAAGTCCTGCAAACAGTGCAATCTTTAGGAAAGTTTAAGGTATATTCAAACGAGAGACAGTCCTTCCCGTGGTTTCTCTGCAGCCTGACAGCGGGCAGGGCTCTGGGGAGACGCAGGAATTGTTTTCCCCCTGCCGCTGTCTCTCTCCTCCCCGCTGACACAGGTTTGCCTTTCCCACAAAACCTCGCAAAGACTGTGGCAAGAGGCATAATTAATTGGCTGTATCAGGGGGGAAATACATGACGAGACATCTGTTAGTGCCCTGGCTCCCTGCTGAGGGTGAGAGCGATATTTAATCAGAGTTAAACACCACGCGGCTCCGACCTAGCGCTAACGAGCCGGGCTTTGGCTGAAGGTTGAGGCTGCTCAGGAGAAGCTGGAAACCAAAGTGCTTCAGTGGTTTTGCTGCTTCCTGTGGACACGAGATGTCCCTGGGCAGAGGCTGGGGATGTCCCCTGTCCCCGTGTCACCCTGGTTGGTGCCAAACTGAGGGAGCTCTGCTCGTGTTTTGCTCCCTTTGATGGCACCACAGCCTCACATCACGGTTTCGGAGTGGCACCAAAATCTGTGTTTAAAAGGATGAGATCTGAGCACATTTCCTTCCCACTCCCTCTCCGTTCTGTAAATGCACATTTAGACCACATTCCCCTGTTTTAAGTCTTGGGGTAGCTGTGTTCAGGCTCTCGGATCTGTGGGGTTGTGCCTGGCCCCTTTGGGGCCACAGCTCCGAGTGCTCATCAGGGCTGGGTGGCTGCAGGTGCCCCCCAAAAAACAGCCCCGTGCTCCCCTCTCTGGCAGTCCCTGATGTGCTTCAGGTGCCCCCCAGGGAACAGCCCCGTGCTCCCCTCTCTGGCACACCTGATGTGCTCCAGGTGCCCCCAAAGAACAGCCCAGAGCCCCCCTCTCCGGCAGTCCCTGGTGTGCCACTCCCTGCACCAGACTCTGGGCAAATCGGGGACATCCAGACCCAAAATGCAGATGATGAATTCCAAAGGCAAGTCCTTGAAATGCCAGGTAAAGAACGAGGGGAGTCAGGACTGAAATGGGATCCATCTGGAGCCATCCAGCACCTGCAGCTTTGGGATACTCTGAGTGGGACAGGGAAGGGAATGGAGCTGGGAAGGGGCTGGAGAATTCCTGAGGGAGCTGGGAAGGGGCTGGAGAATTCCTGAGGGAGCTGGGAAAGGGGCTCAGCCTGGAGCAAAGGAGGCTCAGGGGGGACCTTGTGGCTCTGCACAGCTCCCTGACAGGAGGGGGCAGCCGGGGGGGTCGGGCTCTGCTCCCAGGGAACAGGGACAGGAGGAGAGGGAACGGCCTCAGCCTGGGCCAGGGGAGTTTAGGTTATACATTGGGAGAATTTCCTCCTGGAAAGGGCTGCCCAGCCCTGGCACAGTGCCCAGGGCAATGCTGGAGTCCCCATCCCTGGAGGGATTTAAAATCCATGTGGATGTGGCACTTGGGGATGTGGTTTAGTGTTCCAGTTGCTTGTGGAGTTATTTCAGATTCATTCTCAGTAATTTCTGGAGATTTCAGTTTGTTACATCCATCTAAACACCCCGAGGTCTTTTCTTTTATTCTATTTTTCCTTGGTTTCAGTTTGTGGTGTCTGACTCCTGCTGGGTTTCCCCTCAGCTCTGGGGGAGGCTCAGAAGCCCCTCTGTGTCTCTGTTTAGCTCCCAAATACCTCCCGGCCCTAAAACTCAGGGTGGTTTGCACTCCATATTCCTGCAATTTCCTGAACGTTCTTGAGGTGCTTCTCTAATTTTTTATTTCCCCTTTCCTTCCCATTTCCCTGCAGATGCCTGGGGATGTAATGATGATTCAGTCTCCAATTTACCTGATTCATCATGCGAAATCCACTGACAAAATCTGCTGCTCTCAAATCCTATAATACTGTGGAGAAAATTTGTTTTCCAGCCAGGATGCATTATGGCTTTTAGGACTTGGAAACTGCATCCTCAATAGCATTACATTTATTTTTTTGTCATTGGGTCGGGCTATTTTTGTTGTGTAGGAACAAAAGTCCAAGGAATTATTTTCATCTATTTCTTTCTTTTTTTTTCCCCCGTCCTCCTTTTATTTCCCAGGATTAAGACCTTTCAGTCTCAAAGTCTTTATTTCAGTGAGCAGCATTCCCACCCCAGCTGAATCCCAGTGTTTTTTCCCCACGGGCTTTAGCATCAATCAAATCCTTTTAAATGTCAGTTGTGTTGCTTCCTGGGTTATTATTGTTATTTTTGCCATTTTAGATGCTGCAATCTGACCTTGCATTGTTGAGAGCAGCAGAACTGGATCATTACATCCTTGCTTGGCTGATTTTTAGAATGGAACAGGCTGGGGATGTTTGGGGGGGTTGATGGGAGTGGGGCAGAATTTTGGGGCTGTTCCAGTGTGGCCTTTGTGCTTAGGCTTGTAATTCTCTGCTTAGGCTTGGAATTCTCTGCTTAGGCTTGGAATTACCACACAAAGCCGTGCCAGGGAGTGTTTGCTCCTGCAGTCCCAGGTAAATGCTCTTTATGGGGCTTCTTGGGCTTAGATAATGATGTAAAAAAGGAAAACTTAGTAAAAATAGAGAAATTCTTCTTTCAGTGGTCAAAAAGTTGAAAGAGCTGTCTCCATCCAAAGCAAGAGGAGAAGTTCCTGCCTGCTGTGTGGGTTTGACATGGAAAAGGGATGGATCATGGATTGCCTCTGCCCACAGGTGCAGTGACCTCCAGAGGGCTTTTCCAAAGCAGCTGTGGGTTAAATGGAATCCTCGTGCTGAGAACACTTAAATGGAATTAAATGGAACCCTTGTGCTGTCCTGCTCAGGTATCAGCTGCTCCCCCCTCCTCACTCTCCTATCTTCAGACAGCTTCATCTTGCCCTCTCAAACTCTGTTTTTGTGGGGCTTTCTCTGTTTTTGTGGTGCTTTCTCTGTTTTTGTGCTGCTTTCCTCGGTGCTCTGTAGAGGGGCTTGATCTAAATTGTCTGATTCTTGTAGCAAATCTCCTCGTTTCAGACCCTGCCTCATTTTCACTATTTAAATTAAGGTTTCAGCTGTTTTCCCACAGTAAGAATCCGTTAAGCTCTAATTCCTAAAGTGCCATTTGACTTTTTAAAAAAAAATTATTCCAAGAAAGGGCCACAATGACCGTGAACCTTCTGCTTCATTCCTGATCCTGTGTAAGGAGGGCAAACTAAATCCATTGCTCACCCGGGATGATTTTCACCAAAAGATTACAGTTTTTAAAGGGCAAAGAAAACAGAGTTATTAAAGACAATTAAAGGGCCACTTCTCGTCCCTATCCTGCAAAAATTAGGATGCTGAAGAATTCCCTAGAAATTAGCACAGAATTTCTGTGCTAATTTCCCCTGTTCTCACTTCCCTAATTGTCCAAGAGGGTGTGGGGGTAAATCTGCCTTTGGTTATTGGTGTTGCTGCTCCATGATAATATCCTGGCCCTGCTGGTGGTGTGGGGTTCCTTTGGATCATCCTGGGAAAGAAATTCTAAACAAATCTTTGCTGTTTTGTTCTCCCTTTGAACTGTGTGAACGGGATTGGAACATCCTTTATTTCCTGATATTTTCATTTATAACGACATGATTTACAGCTCTTGGGGTATTCCTTTCTCCTGGAAGCTTTCAATAAAGGATGAAGCCTTCAGGATCTTTTATAAACAACGTGTCAGGTGTGGAGTTAATGGAGTTTGGGTCTGTTTGCTTCACAGCTAACTCCAAAAACCCAAGAATTTGACTTACAAGGCAGAGGAATGTTGAGGGCCAAGCCAGGCTGCCACTGCCAGCAGCACTGGGATTCTCTGTCAGCGTTGCCCTGCTTCTTCTGTCATTAATTCCCCTCAAATTATCGGCTTAATTGATGTGAGGGGATGACAGCCTGGCAGTAGGACACACCAATTTGCCATTGGGGTGCCATGTGGGTGCCAGCAGGGCTGGGCTGGTGTTCCCCACCCAGCTCCCTCTGGCACCTCCCCTGCTCCCAGGGGCTCCCAAAAAAAGTGAATGGACAATCTGAGCTCAGGGCAGGGGCTCTGGTATGTTGGGGAAGATGAAATAGGAAAGCCTTATAAATATGATCACCTGGCAAAAGATGCTGAGAATATGGAAACTACAAGCGAGATTGAAATGAAGACAAGCTTTGAGATCCCAAACTCCAGTTACTGAACAACTGGAAAACAATGGTATGGCCACTGAAGGTGATCCCCCTTTGATGAAACAAAGCCCTCTGCTTGCAGACACGTCCAGGGGTCAGAACAGACCCTGCCAACGTGGCAGAGGGTCCCAAAAGCAATTTTTAGGGTTTAAAATATAACACCATATGCTAATGCGATGATTCTTATAGGTTGTATGTAAATGTTGTAGGATTTGTAGCATGTTCTAGATTGGTTAATGAAAGTTAGAATATTCAGCACAGAAGATGATTTATTGTATTGTAAATGGCAACCACAGGTCTCTTCCACTCCTCTTCTACTCTCTCTCCCTCTCTTCCTCTCCTGTTTCTCTGACCCACTTCGGGCTGCATCTGGCAGCTCCCAGCAGGTCCCATACCCACGCCCTTTCACAATAAACCCCGTGCTCTAAGATTGACTTCAGAGATCTCTCGTCTCCGTCCTGACCATCCGAAACAAACCAAACCAACACACTCACATCCTACACTGGTGAGCTGCAGGAAACCATCTCCAGTGAGAGGACAGCAAATCTGTCACCCAGGGGCTCCTTTCTCCCTTTCCTGCAGAACTTCCCCGCTCACCCTCTGCACTCTTCTCTCCTCACTCCAACTCTGCTGCTCCACAGATTGCCTCAGAAGCTGGGAAACTGGAAATGTAACATGGAAAGGAGGAGCCCAGCCCTGGCCTGTGGGCAGGAATGGGATGGGCTGGGTTTGGTTACAGCCCCAGAGCCCAGCAGGGTCAGGGAATCCCAGCCTGGATGGGTGGGAAGGGAATTAAAACCACCCAGTGCCACCCCAGGGACACCTCCCACTGTCCCAGGCTGCTCCCAGCCCCAGTGTCCAGCCTGGCCTTGGGCACTGCCAGGGATCCAGGGGCAGCCACAGCTGCTCTGGGAATTCCTTCCCAATATCCCATCCAGCCCTGGCAGAGGGAAGCCACTCCCTGTATATTTATATAGAGATGGATTTCTGGGGCTTTCAGAGTTACAAACCCCCACACGATTCTATGATGTGATGAATTTTTGTGGTAATTTTGTACCTGCCTGGGAAGATATGGTGTATGAAACCCCCATTTGGGCAAAAGCTGCTGTTGAATTTTGATCAAATCCATATCCAAGCATTTTTCCCCTCTCAGGCAACAATTTTCTTATGGCTGCTGTGATTTTTCTGGTGTGCAATGCCAAAATTTTGGTTTCTCCTTCCTGCTTTTGCCTTCTCCCATCAATAATAGCTCTTGGCAGAGGTTTAGAAACCTGACAAATCGTTGGCTATAAAACAGATTTGCCCACGGATGAAATATCTTTGTGGCCAAACCCTCCCTGCTATAAATCAGGAGCACCAGCACTTGTTTAATTGACAAATTCGAGAACTCGCTGGGGGAAAATGAAGTCACTGACTGATGGTGAGGCACTTGTTCCTCTGCTTTTTATTCCAGGAATTCCGTGTGGATAACGAGCACCCAAAGAGCGGGGGAAGCTCTGATTAATGGCCTTGGAGGGCTCGCTCAGGAGGGAAACGAGCTCAGAATAATTTGTTGTTGTTTGTAACGAGCGCTGGAGATGACAGCAGTGATTACCTTAATGAATCAATTAAGGGCGAGGCAATTTGGGCCGGCTGGGGTCGGCCAATTGCTCAGCCCCCACTGGGAGGGGGCTCACAAACCAGTAAGAGCCTGGCCGGGCTGCTGGGGAGCTCTGGGAGCTGGGAATGACACGGAGGCAGCTGCTGGAAGAGGAGATCATTTCACAACCTGAGTGGTTCTGACCGTGGTAATTATCTTTTTTACTCAGGTTTAATTATCTTGGTTACTTAGGTTGGACCAGAGCTGGTCCCTGACCTTCTGCAAAGAGCAGAGGTGGAGTTGGAGGAGCAGGAATTGGTAAAAAAAAAGGAGAATAAGGCTCCTGTGGCAGCAGCAAAGAAGTTCCCTGGTTCTTTGTGCCATCAGCATCTTTGGATGGAAATATTCTCCACCTGGAGTGCTTCTTTGTGTTTTCCAATAGTATTTGAAATAAAAAATTAGTAGAAATTTGGGTTTGTTTGGAGTTGAGGCCCATCCCAGTCAGGATTTGATCAGTGCCCAGCACAGTGGCATTTCCCTGAGCTCATTCCAGTCCAGCAGCTCTGGCTGAACTGGGACATTTCCTGTAGAGAAACCCCCAGCCTCGTGTTAAAGACCTCTAGCAGTGGAGCAGCCACGAGAACCTTTGGTCATTTTCTTCAGTCGTTAATTATTCACAGCTTTGCTTCAAGAGTTGCTTTTTCCTCTGGTTCTGGCACTTCTGCCCTCATAACCCCTGGAAATGGATAGGTGTTCCTGCCTGGATGAAGTGCTGGCTCCAGCAGGTTTCTGTTATCCTTTTTGGCTTCTGAAACTGTGATCAAAGTGCCCCTTTCACCCCTCTTTGATAAAGCGAGTGCTCTGCCCTCTGCAGATCTTGCTCTGTGCTCCTTTTCTAATCCCTGAATCACGGAGCACTGCTCAGAGAAATCTTTTACAGGGTTGGGGTTTCAGGCCTGAGAACTGCCCAGAGCCTTCACTGGTTTCAGCCACGGGAGGTGAAGAATTGGTCATTCTGTTTTTCTCTTCAGGGCCTGGCACTCGTTTGCTGAAGGACTTTTCACCAAAATTTAAATCCTTTTCATCCTTTTACTGAGGACAGAGATTTTCTTGTAGCTCAGGCAACTCACAGCTCAGTTTGGATATTGAAGAGTTTTGACACAAACACTTTTAATGTTTAAAGAAATATTTTTGTCTTTGTCTCAGCTGAAATCAGTTACACTTTTTGAATTTGTGGATAATTTACATGTAAATAAACTGCTCCACATGCAGATGGAGGAACTTCTGGGAAGGCTCGTTCCAGTCTGAGCTGAGTCACTCCAAAGGGTGGGAAGGGACCCTAAAAATCACCCAGTGCCACCGTGCCATGGCTAACCCCACATCCCCTTTTCCTGTCATGATCCAGGCTGTTCCTGTGAGGAGTTTTCCATCTTACCCAGAGTCTGAAGGTGTCCATGATCTTCCAAGTATTGGCAGGATTTTTATTCACTTGGGAAATGAAGGATGATCCCATAAGAAGGAGGAATTCCCTTTGGATGTCTGTGGCTTGGCTCTGCACTTTTCCCTATTTCCTTGCTGGTTGTGTGACCCTTTTCCAGCCCTTTCCCCCCAGTGCCTTGGATCAGGTGTCCAGTCCCTCCTATTTTTGTTTCTCGTTAAAAGAACACCTCATTCACGGGGAGGAAATCCTGGAGTGCTGTAATTAAAGCCACGTTCCAGACAGGTTCCTTGGTCTGCTGTGCAAAAATTGAGCATCTCGTGTAAAACTTCATTTGAGAGGCTTGACAAACTGTGCAGGAGGAGAAAATGCAGTAATGGATGGGCTGTTAGCTCAGGATAAACACTGCTCCCGCTGCTGTGAGCAGAGGCAGGATGTGCCTCGGTGATGCTCCATTTGCCAGGGACACACGGGATATTCTGTGCTTAAAACGGGCTCGTTTCACAGCCTGGAAGGAGCGAGGTTTCACCACGAAAAACAGGATTCCTTTCAGGCAGCTCATCCCTGGATTGGGGGAATTGTAACCATTGCAGCTACAAATGGGCTCAGAACAACAATGGGCATTAAAATACAGCAATAAAGAGGTGCAGGCAAAATAATCTTGTTTCCTGCTCTTGTACTTATGAGGGATTGTCCCAGAGAACTTCAGATTTATCAAAAGCTGTTTCCAGACAGCTTTTCCAGGAAATTAAGCCTCTGTTTACCTCGATGATTTGTTTGGCCTCAATCACTGCAGGTGTCAATTGTCTGAATGAGGGTGGACTCCGGGAGTTAATTTTGTGTTTAGGAAGAGTATTTTTGCCAGAACGTGAATATTTAAGATTTATTTGTCATCAGAAGCACAAACTCTCTGTTTTCAGTGGCTGCAGGAGGATTGATGAAGATCATTCCCGTTTGATGCAGAAATGGTGTTTTTGTCCTGTTTCAATGAGACTTGCTGCGGTGGCACTCGGGTTCTGGGAGCTGGAGGGACACCTATGAGAGCAATACACCATTTTTTGCTTGTTTTTCATTAAATAACTACTAGGAGACACAGAAGGAGATTTACAGTAGTCAAATGAGATGTGCTGTAATGTAGCACTGAATTAATTTTGCTGTAATGATGCTTCGCTGTGCTATTTACTCTGTGACATTACCACAAAGCTGCTGCTCTTAACAAGAAATCCGAGTGCCCTACAGCTAATTCCTGCAAATCCTCTGATTTCCTCATTAAGGCTTTTTTTTTTTTGCTTTTGCCTTCAACGTGACAAGTTGATCCGAGGGCGGGAGCACCTCTGCTATGAGGAAAAGGTGGGAGAATTGGGATTGTTCAGCTGGGGAAGGGGAGCTCGGGGCTAATTGTGGCCTTTCAGCACCCGAAGGAGCCAACGAGAAACGTGGGGAGAGATTTGGGACAAGGGCTGGAGGGACAGGACCCAGGGAATGGCTTCCCAGAGGGCAGGGCTGGATGGGATATTGGGAAGGAATTGTTCCCTGGGAGGGTGGGGAGAGGCTGGGATGGAATTCCCAGAGAAGCTGTGGCTGCCCCTGGATCTCTGGTGCGACCTCCAAAAATTTGAGAGACCCCAGGGGAATGCCCCATGGCGTCTCCCTTTATTCGAATAAAGTAAAGGTACTCCTCTGTCTCCTTTTTGGACATAAACCTCTGGTATTTGTGGATTAATTTTCCTGACACTGGCAGTGTCCAAGGCCAGGCTGGACCTTGGGGCTGGGAGCAGCCTGGGAAGGTGTCAGGGGTGGAACAAGATGAATTTCGGGTCCCTCCGCACCCAAACCAGGCTGTGATTCCGCGATAAAACAGCTGGTGAGGATAATGAGTGCCATTCCCAGCGCAGGATCCCCGTTTGCCTCCCCAGGATGCGAGCGCAGGAGCTGTAAATCACCTCTAAAGATCTCCAAGTCGTGCGAACAGCTCCGGGGCACAGCGGAACAAACTCCTTTTGTTCATCCTCGCAGGAAAGGAGCGCTTTGCATTTCGGATGAAGCACCCCTTGGGATGTGTGGATAATCCCGGGCAGCAGCTGGGTGCGGCTGCCTGCGGAACAAAGGTCACCGTGTCCCGGCGAGGCTCTCGGAGTTTGGCAGCATCGCCGTGTTTGCAAACAACCCGGGAAGCGATTCCAGGCTGGGAACACTTGGGGGATGTACTGCGGAGTGTGCAGCCCCACTTCCGTGGCTAAAGCTGGAGCGGGGCTCGGGAAGGACAGGAGAGGATCCCAGCAGCGCAAAATATCCCGAATTCAGTGCTCTGGGCGGGGGACAAGGTGGGGATGGGGCACAGGTGGGACTCGATGGGCTGGGAGGGCTTTTCTCGATGATTCCACACAGGTTCTCACAGTGAGGAGCTTCAGATCCGCAGGGGTGGTGCTTCTCGTGGTGCTGGTCACGGGTTTGCAGCAGCTCCCTCTGCCCCAGCACGGGAATGGGAACCCCTGGTGCCCCTGCCCCTGTCCCAGCTCCTGCCCCT
>VWZT01015201.1:53682-86908 GCA_013397055.1 Pachycephala philippinensis
GGTGTTAAGAAAAAATAAAAAAAAAAAAAAAAAAAAGTAAAAATAAGAAATCAGGTCGTTGTTTCTTCAACTGGACAGCTCAGGTAAGGACTCGAAGCTGATGTTTTGATGGGAATTTTGCGTGGGAGAAAATGGTGGATTGTGGAATAAGATGAGACATTTGTGTGTGTGCTGCTGCTTTTACTGCTGGGTTATTGACTTCAGAGTGTGTTTCGAGCAGTATTGAATTTGCAGCAGTAAAACACTTCACATTGCCGAACATTTGTGGTTAATAAATTGCTTTTTATGGAAGCAGGAGCCTGTATTTACCAATTGCTTTCTGGAACCTGTGGGACTTTTCATCATTCCGCAGAGAGCTACCTGAAAACTTTGAGTTTCTGAGCGAGGCCAGCCAGCCTCATTTTTTCTGAGGCTGAGGAAAGACGTGCAAGGGAAAATCTGTGCCACAGGAGCCTCTCAGGAAATATTAGAGGAGAGAATTACATTTATGGGGATGGAAGGAGGGAGAGAACAGCCTCACGATCCAGCTGCTAATGGACTGTGTGGCATCCACCACTTCCAGGAGTTCTTAATGGCCTTTGTGACTGAGAAAAGCAACATTCGCTGAGGTTTAATAAATTTTTAGGTTTCTAAGCGAGGCTGACAGCTCCAAACAGCGACATTTTTACCAGCCCATTAATGCCTCCTGAATTTTCTACGTTGCAGCCTTCTGCCTTTCAGTTTGTGCCTCTTCATCTGCACTAATTAAGCAGCATTTCCACCCAGCGTCTTTGATTTGCACCCAAAGATCTCTCCACTTCCATTTTAGTGCCATTTTGTTCCCCTGAACGCCTCTGATGTCACGAGCTGAGGCCTCCTATTCCAGGTTATAAATTTTTCACCAACTTCTACGCCTTCGTTTTTGGGAGGGGGAGGGAAAATGGGTGCATGAATACGAAATGACTCCTCTATTTTCACTTCAAAGGCTATTTGGGCCGCTTCAAAGGGTTCCTTTGCCAAAGAGAAATCATGTTTTTTTGAAAATAGTTTAAAAAAAATGAAAGGCAAAAGAAAGCAACTTTGTACTGCAAAAATTCCTCCTCAGATGACTGGAGCGGCGCTGGGCAGTGGTGATTTCGGTGTGCTCAGAAGGCTTAATCGTTCTGCGAGCTCTGATTGGCAATGGTTGGTGCCTCCGGGCTCTTCATCTCTATAAACTACATTTAAATCAAAAATAAGGCAAAACATTTTGCTCCGACACGTCCCTCACGCTCCCTGCTTAGCATTCTCCCGCTGTCCCCGGGACTGCAACGGGAAACCTTAATTTCTCTGTTTGCCCTTGCGGAATGTCTGGTTAAACATCCTTCAGAGGAGTTTAAGAGCCCTGATTTGCCTGTGATTCCACCCCCAGTAATTCTGTTTAATGTTGTTTAATTCCTGCAGCAGCGCCGCGGGTGAAATACAGCGTTACCTGCTTGTCCCTCACCTGAGGAGCCAGGAGACTCCAGGATTAATAAACGAGGGAAAAAGGGAAATGGGTGCTCAATATTCTGTGGGATTAACGAGCTCGGAGTCAAGCAAAGAGGGAATTACCCGAAACAATCCCACTTTTCATCTCCTGGCTGTCTCCAGGAGGTCAGGAATGCTCTGCTGGGGCTGTGGGTGGCAGAGGCAGCTGAAGAGAAACCCAGGGGAAAACTGGGTGTTATTTACGGAAAATAGATGGAGATTTCATTTGGAAAGAGTTTTGTGGTTTTTTTCTGACTTTTTCCCCTCAGGAATTTTGCTGCCGTGCTTTCCTTTTCACTCTGACACCGAATTGTTTTCCACACTAGCGATCCACATTGCAAAAATGGCTTTTAATTAATTTTTTTGTGTGTGTGTGTGTTTCCAAATATAGATAATTTTGGATTGTTTCGGGAGAGATGATGGCACCCAAAAGTGAGAACTTGATCTCCTGGTTTCTGGAGTAGGGTGGTTTTCTTGAGAATGGTGAGTCCCTGAAATGCTGAAATATGGCTTAACTGAATAAGGGTAGAGTTAGATGGGATTTTGGGAAGGAATTGTTCCCTGGGAGGGTGGGAGGCCCTGGCACAGGGGGCCCAGAGCAGCTGTGGCTGCCCCTGGATCCCTGGCAGTGCCCAAGGCCAGGCTGGACACTGGGGCTGGGAGCAGCCTGGGACAGTGGGAGGTGTCCCTGCCATGGCAGGGGTGGCACTGGGTGGGCTTTGGGGTCCTTTCCCACCCAAACTATTCCATGATTCTCTGGTTCTGTACTTCAGCAGATCAGACTAGAAAAATACAAATATATTTATTTTTAGATGCTGCTCTCTGGTTGATTTCCAGCTGAATATATTCCTTTTGGGCTCTGGCTCTGGCACAGCTGGGTACCTGGAGCTCTAAACCCAAACCAGCTCTTCCTTGGAATAGGAACCATTCCATAGGTCAGAACAGGAGTAAAACTCCTGTAAGCCACATTTATGGCATAAATTCAGCCCTGAAACATGAAACAAGTGTAGATTAGAAATATTGACCTTTGTAACAAGAAGCAAATTTTGCCTTCTGAGGTTTGAATTTGGGTATAGTCCAGACTTAGAGATGATAATGGGCAAGGTTCATTTTGGAAGAAAGCAGGTGGCGCTTGGATAAATTGTCCAAATTGTAATTGTTGATTGTTGTTGGATATTCTTCTTGTTTTCCTTCCACTTACCAAATTGGAAAAAATATTTAAAAAAAAAGCTTTTTCTTTCCTTCTTTTGGCTGACACTGACGTTTCCAGTGAAGCCCCCAACAATTTGATTTGGGGTTGGATAAGATCCATTTTTATGGGAAAAAGAGAAGTTGACATTCCTGAATTCTCCTGAGCTATGGCCCATCCCAAATGAACATTCCCAAGATCCTGGCTGTCTGGGAGAAGCACAATTGAGTTGTCTGAGACACCATGAGCTAAAACATTTTCCTCTGGCCGTTGTTTTGAGGAGCTGTTTAATGAGGGGAGATTTGCTCCTTCCACTCCTGATGCCTCCCCTTACATCCCAAGGACTCGATGGCACCTGGGAAAAGGAGCTGCTGAGGAAAGGCACTGCTGAGCCTCTCTGGAAGGAGAATCTCTGGAAGGAGAATCTCTGGAAGGAAGGAGAATCCCGGGCTCAGGGAGAGCTGTCGGTGCTGAGGAACAACGCTTGGCTCTGTTTTTCCAGCCCCTTTTCCCGGAGAAGCAGCAGCAGCTTGGCTGTAATTGCTCACTGCTCTCCATTAGTGCCTCTCCCTCCTGGCAACTCTTTAATAGTTTACATCTCTCGGGGCTGGAAATTACTATTTTAATTAAAACAATTTGTTTCAAATGGGGCTCCCAAATCCCCGCATGATGTTTTAGGAGCCTTGGGCGAAGAGCTGGAAATGGAGAGTAGCAATTGTTGGGAGGGTTTAGAGGGAGGCTGGAAGGAGGAGTTGGGATTTTTGTGTAATTTTTGAGGCCTGGACTGGCAGTGGGAGAGAGGGAATTGTGTGGGACTGAGATTTTGTCTGCCAAACGTTAAATTAATTCACCATTGGCAAGACTTGGATGAGTTTGGACAATGCTCTCAGGCACAGGGTGGGATTTTGAGGTGTCCTGGGCAGGGTCAGGAGCTGGACTGGATGATCCCTGTGGGCCCCAATCCAGGATTTTCCATGATTTTGGGAGGTTCAGTTTAACCTTGTTCCTTCTGTGATTGAGAGAAGATCTTCTTTCCTGGTGAAGGAAAGGGGAGAGCCAAGAAGTGGGACCTCGGACACCCAAATGCCACAAAAATGCACTTTGGAAGTGGGATTGGGTGGCAAACAGCCACGAGTGGTGTGTGCTGGGTGGGAGGTGAAGGTGGCAGTGCCAGGCAGGAGAACTCCTGGAAAATCCTGAGCTGGAAGGGCCCCACATGGATCCCCGAGTCCAGCTCCTGTGTGGATCAAGCCTGGACCTACTTTGGGATGCTCTCCCTCTGCACCCACGGAGAACTTCAAGGCTTTGGAGCTTGGCTTTGCTCTTAGTTGTCAGGAATTTAAATTTTATTTTTATTTTAAATAATATTTCAGAACATTTCCTTTCATCTTTGCTACTTTGGGTCTTTTCCCATTTTCTGTGTCACTGGCACGGGGTGCCCACCCTGGATCCCTGGCAGTGCCCAAGGACATTGGGGCTTGGAGCAGCCTGGGACAGTGGGAGGTGTCCCTGCCCATGGCAGGGGTTGGATGGGATGGATTTTAATACCTTTTCCAACCCAAACCAGTCTGGGATTCTGGGATCTGCCTCCCTTGGAGCAATGCTATTGCCAGGGGCATCAACCTCACCAGCCACGAGACTCAACCATTCTCGATAATGAATTTTTTCCCCCAACAAAAACCAGTTTATTCCTTGGATTCCAAGGCAAACACGGGCAGTGACTCCTAGCTCCTGTTGGTGCTGCCTCTGCTTTTCCATGTTTTCCCTGTTCTCCCACTCCCTGCAGCCCTGAACAAGTCTCCCTCTCCTTCCACCTGGAGATGGGAGCTCATTATCGGGATTTGTCAGGCACTTCCAGCGTATTTAGCAGGAACAAAACAAAGGCACAGCATTTACATGGTTTCCTTGTTAGGGGTTTTTCTCCTGACAAGCAAATCTCCAATTCCAGTGGTTGTAAATGCAGCCTGGCTTCGGAACATATTGTAAATTATGATTTCCTTCATGTACTCGTTCTTCATTTCCCTCACAGACAGGTTCCCGAGGCAGCCTGGGAAAACACAACCTGGAGAATGAGTTGTTTTGGATATAGAATGGATTCTGCCAGGATTTATGTTACCTTTATGGAGACACGAGGAATTCTTTTGGCAGTTTAAGTCCCTACACTGAAGTAAGTTGTTTTTTGGGTTTTTTTTCCTGTGCTGACAGTAATTTAGACAGAAAACACCAAGATTTTCAACTCCGCTTCACTAAACTGTGTTGTGTGATGGGTTTTGCACGGATTTTGTGTCAATAGTGGGAATAATATCCAAGGAGAATTGTGGATACCCATCCCTGGCAGTGTCCAAGGATGGGGCTTGGAGCAGCCTGGGACAGTGGGAGGTGTCCCTGCCCAAGGGATGGGACTGGACGATCCTTAAAATCCCTTCCAATCCAAACCATTCCATGTTTTTAGGATTCTAAGTGTTCATTCCCATCCCCGAGTGGTTTTATGGAATATTTGTCAAACTACCAACACGTTTTTCCCTAAGGATGTTTTAATTTGCTTTGAATTTTTAAGCGCTGATAAAGCTGGAGATAAAATCGAGTGTCAGAGGTGGAGGAGCTGCTGCAAATAATCAACCCGGGTCAGGGTGTGATCAGAAGTTTAGGAAATTTGGCCTGGAAGCCACAATGACAGGTGGAAATTCCTCCAATAATCTTAGATATGAGTTAATGGATCAGCATCCTTTGGAATGACACGGAGCTTGAGGAAGCACGTGGATTTTCTCAGTGGACTTATAATAAAATAAATAAATTTTTCATGATATTATACAAATGAGAAAACCAAACCAAGCTTTCCATGCAGCAGGAAATATTTTGTGTTTCTCAGTGCTGCTCTCAGTGCTGATTGGTAGAAAAACTTATTTTGAAGCTCTTTGAATTTAATTTCCATTGAAAAAAGCTGCTTTCTTCAGAGCAACAATTCAGCAACAAACAAGCAGCAATCCTGTAAAATTAATGGGCTTAATTAAAATGTACATGGATTGGGGAAGGATCCACAAGCATAACAGAGATTTACTCTCTCGTACCAGGCTGAATAAATTTCCATGAATTTCCTGGGAGATTTTTAAGGCATTTTCTGACCTTGTTTATAAAAGGAAACTTGGGATTTCGAACTTGATTAGTTTTAAGAAAATACTGGAAAGAGCATCTCGGAGCGTTTGGTAAAGCATTTCTCATTATCTTTAGGAGATTATTATCTTTCTATATAAATAGAAACTCGCAGATTTTGCATTTCTAACTCAAAACAGAGATAATTTTTTTCAGTAATTTTTAGTAATAATTTGCAATTTAGGGTTAATTGTTGTGAGTGGCTTTGGCTGAGAGCTGCCTGTCTGACTTGTGCAGGGAAAAAGCATCCCCTGTTCCCAACCCCTTCCTGCTGGTTTTTCCAGAGTCCCCATCGCTGGAGGTGTCCAGGGAATTCCTGGAGGTGGCACTCAGGGCTCTGGGCTGGGGGCAGGGTGGGGATTGTCATCACTTGGTTGGACTCTGAGGTTTTTCCAGCCTCAGTGATCCTGTGGTGCAGCTCCAGCTGCAGGAATTCAAGCTCTGATGTGTTGGTTGTTTTTTCCATCCAAAATCTGGGAAATGGGGCTGTTGGTTTCCTGGAACTCATCAGAAACGTCGGTGAAATTTTAATTTTTGTTGTGTTTTGTTTGGGTTCTCTCTGTGGGATTTATTTGGGTGTTTTCTGTGTTGTTCTGTTTTGTGGCTCCAGGCCCAGGAGGGGAAGGCTGCCCCTGAGCCGATGGCCAATGATTGTTTAAGGCATCCTGAAAGAGGTGAAACTGGGAAAATTATCCATCAAAGGCTGCTAAGTAGGCACTGACTGTGTCTGGCAATGGCTGGAGTCTGGGAGAGAATTCCGGACAAACACAGGCTCTGCTTTCCCTGGCTGCTCCTTCCTGGAGGGATCCAGGGCTGGCCTCAGCCCCCGGCAGGAGAAGCTCCTGCTTTCAGTGGCCAGGGATTTGGAGCTTTCCCTGCACTCCCAGGGGATCCCAGCCCTTCTCCCTGGGCTCATCTGCAGCTGGCGTGGTTTTGGGTTCCAAAATTAATTCCATCAGGAATGATTCCATCAGGAATAATTCCATCACCTGGTGCGAGGGAGGGGTGGTGGGAGGACACCCAGTCCTGGCTTTTCTCAGGTGATGGAACCCACGGGAACAGGAGCAGGGAGCAGACACCACCCTCCTCCCACACCGGCTGTAGGGTGATGACAAGAACCCTTTTTTGGAGGAATCAAGGTGCTCAATCCTGACCATTCCCGTGCTGGCTGGAAAATCCCTTCTCCAGGCAGCTGGAGAAGCTGCAGCTCCTCAGCCCGTGTTTCAATTCAACGAGAAAACCAACAAAAAACCCCATTCTGGGTAATTTCAGACTATTTACTTTTCCAATTTGGCTACTGAACTGAAAAATCAATTGTTTCTACAGCTCTGCTGGAGATCCTGGGCTGAGTTCTGCATTTGTCTGGCAGGGTTGGAGTGAAAAACATTTCTGAGGCTGCGGGAGTAAATCAGCTGCTGTTGTCTTTTCCATGCTGCACTCCCAGGCTCTGGACCAAATTACCTTGTTCAGCTGGCCCTTGCTGGGATCAAACACCCCCCGAAAATGAGATTTGAATTCTGGGAACTGGAGTCCCTCCCAACCCAACCCATTCTGCCATGAATTTGACAGTACCCAGTTCATGCAGAAATCCTTTATTGGAGCCATCAGCTGTAGGGGCTGTCAGGATAAAACAGATCTTTGCCATGAGATGGTTCCTAATAATGATTGTAAATAACAATAAACTCTCCTGATGGGCATTCCTGAGCCTGGCCTCTCCAGGGGCAGTTCAGTGAGGGCACCTTCAGCCAAGGTACAGACAAATTGTGTGGGATAAAACATCAGCCTGAGAGAGGAGAAATACCAGGAACTCTCTGAATGCTGAGAGGCTCTCAGAAACCCTCGGAGAAGGAGAATTTTTCATCCCTGTTTTCTTTTCTTTTCTTCTGGTGTTCCTTTGTGTTTGAAGTGTGGAAGTGGCAGGTTCTGAACACTTCAGCGTTTGGATTTGTGGTCCTGGACAGCCCTGGAACACTCTGGATCATTCCCATGGATAATTGCAAATGGAGTTTTCTCTGTTCAGAAGAAACAGGAGGTCAGTGGTGCAATGTTGGATAAAGAAGAAAATGGAGGTTGGATATTTATGGCTGGAATTAGTCTGGAAGGGGCTCTGAGGTTTCCCATGATCTTTCTCCTCTCCAGGTGAACACCCCCAGCTCTCCCAGCCTGGCTCCAGAGCAGGGGACTCCTCTGGACTCTCTCCACCAGGTTTTTCTTGTGCTGGGATGGGTGCAAAAAGGTGGATTGGGAATGACAATTTCTCTCTCAGAGCAGGAACCCTATAGGGATGCTGTGCTTTGTGCAGTGAAATTCCTGGGAGGAAAAGGAAAAACCCAGCCCAGCACTCCCGGAAGAAAAGCAATTTGAGGATTTAATTAAACTGCAGAGCTGCTGGAGGACATCTCAAGTGGAAGAGTGAGGAGGTAATTAATAAAATCACGGAGAATCAGCTCATCCCTGGCTGGTAAAGCTCAGGGAGGTGCTGGTGTCACATCTCCTGCCCTTGCAGGGTGCTGGGTTTTGAGGGAAGGGTTTGTGCCCTGCATTTCCCTGGATCACCACTTTGTGGCCATGCTGAGATGAAATGCTGGGCTGGATAGAGCTCAGGGCCAGCCTTTGTTTGGGGCTGTGAGGAAGGAGATTGTGGCAGTTCAGGAGTGTCCCGTGGTGGATCCCTGTGGTGGATCCCATCTGGGCTTGTGTTTCAATCCCTCCCTTCTCCCATTTCCCTTCTCCAACCAGCACAGAGTCCCCAGATCCTCCCACCCTCACCATCTAAACTCCCAGTGCTCAGGGGCTGGAGGTGATGTCCTTTAGCACCCACCACTCCAGAGAGAATGTTCTCCCACTGAAACCACAGCCTCACCCCTCACCTCACCCTCTTCTGAGCAGAATAATCCAATGTTTTCCCTAAAACCAGGCAAACTCACAGCAGAGCTGCAGCCAAACCAAATTAAGCAGGTATTTCCATTTTCTGAGGAGCGTTGTGAGGAAGAAACTTACAGAGAGTAAGGAAATTCAGAGAACAATATTTCTACAGTATCAGCAGGCCCAGACCTGGCTGCACTTAAAGCAAAGCCACTTCATTTGCAGTTATTTCTGCCTGGTTTCCAAGCTGTCTGTTCAGGCTGGGTGAAACACCTGATTTATCACCGACTGCTCCGAGTGGCTGAGGAGCTTTTGGGGAGTTTGTCAGAGTTCAGATGCAGCTCTTCATTTTCAGCGGTGTTATCTTTAAAGAATAAATTATGGAAGAGGGAAAGACAAAAAGAAGAAGAGGGAAAAAGCGAAGAAGTCCATCAACTTTGCCGTGAAGAACAGTCCCTGGTGCCAGATAAAGCAGGTGCTGTCGTGGCAGCACAAGATAAAAGGGAGGAGTGGGGGAAATTAGGGACTTGTCAGGGCAGGATTTGCATGAGGATGGTACAAGTGATCCTCAGACTCGGGGATTGATGGACACCCCTCGTCCTGAGCTGCTGTTTGTTCTCTTTGTACAAAGGATGAGTGAAGGGGAGATGGGAGGAGTGTCCTTGTGACAAAAAACCTTCCAGAAATTGTGAATTTTGATTAATGTGTGTTAATCGATGATCCCAGCTGCCATTGAGCCCCCATCAGAAATGAAAATGGTGATAAAAGAGAGACAGATTTTGGTGTATGCACAATGCCAGAGCCAGAAGAAGTGTTGGATCCACGATTTCTCCTCCCTGCTGGAACTCCCCACGGAGCTTCCTGGGATGGAAAAGGGGCAAATGCTATTTTTGCTCAGCTGGAAAATGCATCCCCAGCACATGGCAGTGGAGGCTGGGAGCTGCAGGTGGGGTTTGGAGCCGTCCCTGCCCCGGCCAGCCCAGCCTGGTGCCATCAGGTCCCTGCCCTGCTGGGAGCATCCTCCCCCTTCCATCAAACCAGCCTAATTGCAGGAAAGCACAGACAAATCTGAACATGGCAGGCTCTAATGACGCTTCCCACAGCTAAAGAATATTAAAAAAAAGAAAAAAAGCCCAGCAAAGAGAGAAGTGATTCTGCCTGAAGGCACCTCAGAACAATAGACTTGGTAAATGACTTCAGACCTCAAGCTGTCCCATCTTCCCAGCCCACAGGGATTTGCTTCCCTTAAAAACAATTAAAAGCTCCGCACCAGCTGTGGCTGAGCTCTGATTTGTATGCTGCGAAGTTTTCTCTTGTTTAGTTTTTTTAAAGCGGCCTTCATTCCCCTTTTTCCCTCTCCTCTCCTCTCCTGGTGCCCAGGAGTGGTTGGATTGGGGGTGGCAGCCCGTGGCAGTGATGGATTTTCACCTCGTTCCTGGATCAGGGCCTTTCAGTCACTCTTTGCCAGAATTTCTGTGCAATTCCCAAGCTGAGGTTCAAAATCGATCCCTGAAGTGGTGACTTCTGCACGGGCTTGGAAATGGGATGCAGGGAGGGAACTGTGGCCAAGGAGGGATTTTCTGTCCAGGTATCCCCTGGGCAGCAGGAAAGGGGAATTCTGCCCCTGTGCCCAGGTGAGCCCCCCCTGCAGAGCTGCCCCAGCCCTGGCCCAGCACAGGAGGCACCTGGAGCTGCTGGAGCCAGCCCAGAGCAGGCACCAAATGATCAGAGGATGGAGCAGCTCTGCTGGGAGCCAGGCTGGGAGAGCTGGGGGGCTCACCTGGAGAGGAGAAGCTTTGGGGGCACCTCAGACCCTTTTTCAATGACTGAAGGAGCCAACAAGAAAGATGNCCTGGGACAGTGGGAGGTGTCCCTGCCATGGCAGGGGTGGCACTCGGTGGGATTTGGGGTCCCTTCCCACCCCCCCACCATGGTCACCACCCTCCGTGTCCCCAAGTGCCACATCCACACATTCCTTGGACACCTCCAGGGCTGTGACTCCAGCACTGCCCTGGGCAGCCCCTTCCAATGCTGCCAGCCCTTTCCATGAAGGAATGTCCCCTGTTCTCCAGTGTAACCCTCCCCGGTGCAGTCAGGGCCCTTTATCACAATAACATTGTGACACAGATCCCTGATGAGAAACCCTCTCCCCGCTCTCTGAGCTGTGGTCAAGTGGCTCCATTAAACCTGCACCATCCTTCCAGGCAGGGATGTTCCCTTTCAAGAGGAAGCCTCCAGTGTTTGCAGAGTATCAAATAAACCTCGAGGACACTCCTGATTTTTCTGCTGGGGATATATTTTAGCTAATTAAATTCCTGAAAAGGAACATCTTAAGCCTGGTCAAATTAAAGAAGGCACAAGCACAGCTTTTCCTTTCTCAGTGTGATAGAGAAAAAAAAACCCTCAGTAATTTTATTGTTTCTCTTTTTTTCAGGTTGGAGGTGTTAGGAGCTGCCAGAGCCACTGATTCCAATTTGTGTTTCTCCATCTGCATGGAAAATCCATCTGCTTGCAGAAATTGTATTTACACAGCCCATAATCCTGAGCAGTCTCAGATATTGGGGATTGAGGCTCTAACGACATTGGAAACCATTTTTATTAAGAGGCAGAAATTGAATTAGGTAATTATATTTATTGATGGGAAATTAAATTTAACAACTGCGAATTGCCTTAAGTCAGTGTAGCCAGATTTTCATTACTCCAAATGTGAGGAGTTTCTGCTTTAGTGGATTCTCCTCAGCTCGGGAGGTGCAGCCTGGGGTTCCGGCCTGGAAAAGGGGATTTTGGATCACAACAGCTCCCCCCACCTGGCTGGGTTTTCCTTCATGGATGAAACAAATCTGTTTTCTATTTTAACAGCCTTCCAGAGACTCAGAATCATGGAACTAAACTGGGAACCTGGTGTCTTGCACGTGTCTCTGAGCTGGGCTGATGCACCATTACTGGTAAGTCAGTGACTTCACATCCCTAGGGTTTTCCCTTTTCCTGCCTTTTTAGCCCAGTGTGATGTCATTGGGGCTGGAATTCCATGGATAACTTGTCTTTCTTGCTCTGACATCTGATTATGGGAGAATGAAATCCCTGCCTCGCTGCCACGGAGCAGGGCTGGGGTGGAATAGTGCCGAGACCCCAGGCTGGGCTGGGAATGTAGGCTGGGCTTAGGAGGGACCTGTGGGGTGAAGATGAGGTTGCTGAGCTTCTGTGGGATGGAAAACCTCGTGTGCAGGGCTGGGACTGTTCAGGGGCTCCGTGTGTTGCATGAAGGGACAAGGGGCTCTCAATCCCCATTAATTCCCAGTATGACTTTAACTCCCCCTGCCCTTTCCCTTTTCCTCTTCATGCTCCAAGCTCCTTCCCATCGGGCACATCTCCCATTCACGTTGCCAATATTCCTTTTAAATCCATAATAACTGCCTTGTTATTTCAGTGCCTTTTTCCTTCTTGCACTTTTTATTCCTCCAGAAGAAAGTGCTCCTGCACAAACCCAGCTTTTGAGGCCCACAGAACTCATTCACAAACTGCTCAGTGCTCCCCCTGTGATTACTTCTCACTGGTGTTGTCTTTATCGAGCTGCCTGTCTTTGGGGTTATTTCAGATTTATCTATTTTAATATTTCAGGCCCTGTTTTTATAGCCTTCGGATTGTTCAGTGATCTTTGATTGCATAATTGAAATGTATTTTTCTGCCTCCTTTAAACTCCTGAATTGGCGGGCAGACTCACTCGGCTTTTCTTTTCGTCTCTTCGAGGCTTTTTGATTGATTCCAGCAAGGATCTATCTTTTATTTTTCTTGATAGTTCCTTTTATTATCTCAATAAAACCTCCCGTGTCAGCTCAATTGAGCAAACTCTTTTTGTACCTGTGCAAACTCAGGCAGGTTTATGATAAAGCACTTTTGGTGTAAGGAACATCATTACCTCCTTCTCTTGGATCTGGATAACAACATCCACAGCTGGCTCCGGGCCTGTCCTGCCCTTGGCCCCGTGCTCAGCTGGCTGGGGGCTTTGCTTTGGGGTTCTCCAACTCATTTTCACCCTGGAGAATTATCTGGGGGATATCTTTCCTTTCCCTTTCCATCTCACTCCCTCCCTTTCTTTTTCCCTCCCTCTTTCCCTCCTTTCCCTTTCCCTTTTCCCTTTCCCTTTTCCCTTTCCCTTTTCCCTTTCCCTTTTCCCTTTCCNTCACGTGATTCTCTCTCAGCTCCTGTTCCAAGAAGCATTCCCCAGGAATTGCCTCATGGAGGGATAAGTGCTAAAAGCCCACTCAGCCTCAGCACAATCTAAATAAGCAATGCTGGGTTTGTGATGAGCCCTGTGGCACAAAGGGGACCTTCTGAAGGGCTGGCCTTGGCCCTAAAAATGTGCACTTCACATCTGAGACAAGGAAAGGAAAGAAAAAGGGTTCTCAGCCTCCTCTGAAGTGGCTAATTTAGGTATTTTTGAGCCCATTTCCCTATTTCACCAGACCCTTTTAGGGAATTGAGGCTCCTTATGTTCCAAGTCACACTGAAATGGTTCCCAGACTGTGCCTGGAGTGGTTTTACTGGATGCTCCTGGAGTGGTTTTACTGGAAGCTCCTGGTGTCCACATCTCACCCGGGCAGGAGCTGCCCTTCCCCTCTCTTTGTCAGGGCCCTTCCATGGAGGGTTTTAGTGATAATTTTTATTTCTTTGGGTTTTTCATTAATCACGGAATCACAGAATATCCTGAGCTGGAAGGGACCCACGAGGACCATGGAATCCAACCCCGGACCCTGCAAAGGGCACCCAACAATCCCACCCTGAGAGCGTTTCCCAAAGCCTCCTGGAGCAGGGACACCTTCCACTGTCCCAGGCTGCTCCAAACCCTGTCCCACCTCCCTTGGGCACTGCCAGGGATCCAGGGGCAGCCACAGCTGCTCTGGGCACCCTGTGCCAGGGCCTCCCCACCCTCCCAGGGAACAATTCCTTCCCAATATCGCATCCATCCCTGCCCTCTGGCACTGGGAAGTGATTCTCCCTCGTCCTGCTGAATCCTCCAATGGGCAAATCAAATATTTAACAAATATAAAAATGAATATTTAACCAACCCCGCATCCTGAGGGGTGTTTTGGCACCACCGAGGTGCTGTGTGGGTTTATCCTGGGAGCTCCCAGCCATCATGGGGTAAGTGACCTTTTCATGGAGAACTTGGATTTCTTCCTTTGAAATGTTCTTCCACATCCTCAGTTCCGAGTCCTGGTTTGCACAAGGGAATCCCTCGGTGGAACCTGGAGCCCGTGTGGTGCCCGAGCTCCAACATCCCATAATGGTCTCTGCTGGCTCCAAAGGGCACCTTGGGCAATCTCATCTCGTTTAAAAAGTGTGGAAGTGCCCCGAGGACTCCACTTGGATTCGGTGCTCCGTGGGGATAAGTCAGAACAGAACGGGGACGTTGGGTCAGGGCAGTGTCAGGAATTGTGGTGG
Source organism: Pachycephala philippinensis (assembly GCA_013397055.1). Taxonomy (NCBI): domain Eukaryota; kingdom Metazoa; phylum Chordata; class Aves; order Passeriformes; genus Pachycephala; species Pachycephala philippinensis. The sequence goes on from VWZT01015201.1 coordinate 67,817, forward strand.
GAATTTCTCTGAGGAACTTCCAACCTTGTTTTTGATTTGTGCTCAAAATATTTCAACTGCTTTCCTTCTGGTTCAGCAGAGAGCAGAGCTGGGGTGACCCACGGGATGGGGGGATTTTGGGGAGCCCCCAAAACTGCTCTGAGGTTGGCCATCATTAACAATTAGGGGGTTGTACAAATGGGGTTGTCCCCTGTTTATGGGGTCAGACTCCCCCAGACCTGCTGGGCTGGAGCAGGACATTTCCCTCTGCTCTTCCCCTACTCGGAATCAATGTTTCACAGGACGAGAGGAGCCCCCAAATGAGCTGTGGGGTTTTGTCACGTTGCTGCAGTGCGAGGAAAGGCCTGGCTTCCTTTCTCTCCTGACTTGCTTTGCTCCTTTTCCTTTCTCTGGTGAAAAGATGTTTTCACTGCAGTGAGCAAAGTGAAGGAAATTCGATTCCCAGCATTGACCTGCAAAGCAAAGGCCAAGGGAGCCACTAATGATGCTCTTTAACGTGACCTTCCTGATACAGACATCTGTGTCCTTTGCTGATACCTCCCCAAACTCAACCAGAGGCCCATTTCCATTTTTCTGCACCTGGATCAATCCCAGCCAAAACAGCTCAGAATTCAGTGTATAACCCTGAGATATTTCCCAAAAGGATGAATTCCTGTATTACAGCCCCCTGGAAGGGCTGCTAATGGAATTAATTTCTTCAGATTTATCTCTGTGTGGCTGTTCCTTGTTCCTTTCATCCCTGCACGAGTGCTAAGAGAGAGATTTAAAGTCTGGTGTTTGAAGGCAAGGGGCTCGGTTTGGAATTTATCCCAGGAAATCAGCAGAACAGCCAAGAGATTTGTGAGGAATTATTTCATGGTTTTAGAGAAGCTGATAGTTGACAAGGTGGTGATTGGTGAAAGGTTGGACTCGCTGATCTTGGAGGTGTTTCCTGAGATTTCCCTTTGGGAATTTCAAATGCAATATTTGCTTTGGGGTTCCTTCTCCTTTTCCCTTCTTCCTTTTCGCATTCCATTCCTTTTCGCATTCCATTCCTTTTCGCATTCCATTCCTTTTCGCATTCCATTCCTTTTCCCATTCCATTCCTTTTCCCATTCCATTCCTTTTCCCATTCCATTCCTTTCCTTTCCCCTGCCCCTGTGCATCTCCAATTTATGGCCCAAATCCAGTTAAAAACCCGCAGCGTTTGGAGTCGTGACCACCGTAACCTCCAGCAGAAATAAAGTCAGGTAGCCAAGTTAATTTTTTAACCAAAGGCTTAAAAAAGAACCAAAAATGAAAATTAAATTTTAATTAGTTATTAATTCCCATGGTTTAATTATGCAGTGTTCCTCCAGCAATAGATGTTTGAGTCTGGAGTGATTGTTAATTTATGAATGTATTCTGTATTGATTTGGGAGCAGAGCTGTTTAAGCAGCATCACCTTTCTCTCAGCATTTTCTCCTCAGCAGGCTCAGGGTGTTTGAATTTCTCATCTGAGTTCCTGGTTCAGGTATTTATTAGAGCAAAGGCCAAGCCTAATTACATTAAAATATGAAATAAGGCCAATAATTGCAATGGAATTCGATAATGCAGCAGATGAAATGGGGCCATGGGGTGCCTGAGAGGGGTCAGGCTTCCCAAAATGTTTGTTCTTTTCATTTTTAGGAGTAAATTGATATCAGTGCCTGGATCAGAATGTGAGGGATTTGGGTAAAGAAATCTGGGGTTTAACTGAGGGAAGAACAAAATGGTTTGGAAATTAATTGGGGGTTTTTGATGGGTTTTGGGGTGTTTGTAGAATGTTTTATTATTATTATTGTTATTATTATTATTTAGGGTTGTGGAGCAGGAATTTCAGCCTCCACACTCAATGTGCCCCACAGGCTCCCTTAGCCACAGCCATGGAAATACTTCTCCAAGAACCTGGATAATTCCTGGTTCTTGGCTGTGGGATTTTCCTGCTCTGGAATTGATGCAATGCCCAGGTTCTGCTCAGTCCAGCTTAAAAAGGGTGGAGAGAAGGCACTTTACAAAAGGTCAAGGGAGAAAATGACCATAATTCCAGAGTGTGCAAGGGATGGAGGCACTTAACAGGAGAGAAGAATTCCTGGTGTTGGAGAAACAGGACAAACAATAATGGAGTAATTGTGGGGTGGTTTGTGGGGAAGGAGACAGAACAAGGAGGCAGAGGAAGTGTTTTGGTTTTAGCAGCAGCTCATTCCAAGGTTCCCTGACAGATGGATGAGCCTTCACCACATCTGCAGGGAGTTAAATCCACCACAGAGTGACCTTGGCAACCAGAGGAAAACAACCCAGCTCGATTTCTTCTTATTTTCCAAATGGGACAAAATTCCTCGTCTGGCTGGAATTCCACATGGATATCCAGGCATTCCTCACTGGGGACAGAACCTCAGAGCAGGTGTCCCATGGCCACCTCCCTGGGCTGTTTGCAGGACGCTCTGGGTGCATTTTGGGGACATTTTCATTTCCCAAATCGCTGTTGCTGCTTGTTTCCTTGGATTTAAGAGGATGTCTAGAAACCAGCTCGGTCTGATTGCAGCGCAGCAATAAACAGGATAAGTAATTAGCTCCAGGCAATTTCCTCCACCATCCATTAGCTGCAGCCATCCCTCCTCTTCAAAGGGGGGAAAAAAAGGAACTCTTGTTTTCCAGGTCACTTGGAGCACTTTTCCAGTGGGATTTTTCTCTCCTCTCCATTCTCTGCTGTCTTTTCCCAGCCCCTGTTCCAGGTGTGAGCAGAGAGGAGACATTCCCGAAGTACCTTTCCATTGTCTCTTCCAGAGGGCAGGGATGGATGGGATACTGGGAAGGAATTGTTCCCTGGGAGGGTGGGGAGGCCCTGGCACAGGGTGCCCAGAGCAGCTGTGGCTGCCCCTGGATCCCTGGCAGTGCCCAAGGCCAGGCTGGACACTGGGGCTGGGAGCAGCCTGGGGCAGTGGGAGGTGTAAAAGGGAAGGACTGGATGGGCTTTGAGGTCCTTCCCAACCCAAACCATTCCAGGATTCCATGAAAAGTAGAGAACAGTCCTGCATTAAGAGGAAAAAGCTTCCCCAGTGTAGGGAATGTCCCCATCCATGGGAATCCCTGTGCCAAGGGCTGCTCGGGAAGCAGGTGGGCAATGGCCAGCCCACACCAGCCCTCATCCACCTTCATTTAATCCTTTGGATCCCTGTGATTTCCATAGGAATTTGAGATTTATGGAGACCAGCAGCCAAGTCAAAGCTGGAAATGGAGAGAGGTTTGTGGGCAGATGGCAGAACTTGCTTCATTTTACAGAGTGGGAATAATTCCAGGGAAAAGTGTAAAAAGCCCTGCAGTGATTTCAGCTCCTCGCTGTCAGCTCCCTCCCCCTCATTCCAGCCCGGATTTTACGGCAGAAGCCAAACCAATGGTCCTGGCTGGAAAGTTTTGTGCAGTCAGAGTGTTTGATGTGAGAACAATCCCGGTGTGATCCCAGACAGAGCAGGAGATGAGGCCGATTGCTCATTTCAGGGGGCTCTTTTCCAGCTTCCTGGAAAAAGGAGGAATAAAACCTCCAGGAAAGGCAGAGACAACGAAGTTTCGTGGCACAGAGAAGGAAATTTGTTTTTTTATTTATTTATTTTGCCACCCAGCCTGTAAATAGCGGATGATTCCTGGGCACACGGGATCCAGGAACAACGCTGGTGTTGGGATCTGGGGGTCACAATTCCCAAAGCTGTTCCCCGATTTATGGCTCCGTTGTTCCCTGTCACACCTGGTTACTGCACCTCTTATCAGCTCTGCATCCTGGAAATTGCCTCTGCCTGGGGAAATGTTAAATAAATCCAGGCAGGCTGTTAATGGATGCTGTGGGAAAAGCTGTGGGATTGGATATTCCATGTGCTCCACTCAGGAATTCTCCCCCTGGGAGTGCTGGACCTGCATCCCACAGGAATTCCTTCCTGGGAATGCTGGGCCTCCACTCCACAAGAATTCCTTCCTGGGAATGCTGGACCTCCATCCCACAGGAATTCCTTCCTGGAAATGCTGGACCTCTACTCCACAGGAATTCCTTCCTAGGAGTGCTGGACCTGCATCCCACAGGAATTCCTTCCTGGGAATGCTGGACCTCCATCCCACAGGAATTCCTTCCTGAGAATGCTGGGCCTCCATCCCACAGGAATTCCTTCCTGGGAATGCTGGACCTGCATCCCACAGGAATTCCTTCCTGGAAATGCTGGACCTCCATCCCACAGGAATTCCTTCCTGGGAATGCTGGACCTGCATCCCACAGGAATTCCTTCCTGGGAATGCTGGACCTGCGTCCCACAGGAATTCCTTCCTGGGAGTGCTGGACCTCCATCCCACAGGAATTCCTTCCTGGGAATGCTGGACCTCCATCCCACAGGAATTCCTTCCTGGGAGTGCTGGACCTCCATCCCACAGGAATTCTCCCCCTGGGAATGCTGGACCTCCATCCCTGCCCCTCTGTGGTGGCTGCTCTGAAGCTGATGCTGATCCCTCAAACCCCACAATCAGCCCCACAAATCAACAATTCCCTTTGTTCTGCTTTCCCGGGCAATTCAATCCCAACCAAATCCCTTTTCTCCTGCTGACCCCTCGCCCGGCTGCTGGGAGAAGCATTGCTACAAACAAAGCTCCACTGAGCAGATAATGAAGCTGCTCCAAAATTCATTTAACATTCAGATGATGAAAGATCATCTATTAGGCACTAATCCTTTCCGTTTTTGCGTGCTCCATGGAAAAAGTGAATATTTCTGCTGTGAAATTCACACCCAGCCAGACCTGGAGAGGGGCTGGATGGGGCTGGGAGCAGCCTGGGATGGTGGGAGGTGTCCCTGCCATGGCAGGGGTGGCACTGGGTGGGCTTTGGGGTCCCTCCCAACCCAAACCAGTCCGGGATTCTGTGAAATCAGAGTTGTTTAATTTGTTATTTTAATTGTCAGTGTTTTTCCAGAGCAGCTGGGTGTGTTCACACCTGAAGCATCACCCAAAGAAGCCGGATTTCTCCACCTCCTCACACCTGAGATGATGTTTGAGGGTTATACCCCTCAATTTAGGTGGAATTCAGTTATTTTCTGTAGTAATCTACACCTAACTCTTTACTCCTGGTGGTCTTTACTCCTCCCACTGCGGGACCCAGCACAAGGAGGAAAATCCTCATGGATGAATGGATGGGGATGCTGGAAGTGGCTCCTGGTGGCCCTGCTGGGATTGCCAGCCGAGGAATTCTCCTCCTTTTTCCTTCCTTTTCCAAGGAACAGACCCGCGGGCACCTCTGGGGCAGGGTTGTTCCCACCTCTGGAATTCTCAAAGAACCTTGCTTTGAATTTGGATGAGGCTCTCCTCAGGTAAAAATAATTTATTACAGAATTTAATGTCAGGGAGCTGCTCAGGCCCAGCTCCAGACTGGTTTGGGCACATCCCTCCCACCACAGCCCTTGTTCCGAAACTCAGCTCCTGTTCTGGCTGTAATTGCTGAAAGTTCACCAAAACCACAGATTCTGGGTTAAAGTCTCCTTTTAGATGGATATTAAGGAATATTCCTCCATGGAAAGGGCTGTTCAGGGGTAAGTCCCCATCCCTGGAGGGGTTAAAGCCCTGTGGATGGGGCACCTGAGGGGCAGTGCTGGGTTGGTTGGAGTGGATGTTCCCAGAGGGGTTTTCCAGCCTAAATGATTCCATAATTCCCAGATTCCATGTCCTGCTGAGGAGCTGCCACTGGAGCATCTCCTGCAGCTCCATCCAGCTGTGCCAGGAGCGGGCAGGGCTGTGCCACACCTCTGGCACTGTCCCCTCCAGGGGCAGCAGGGACACCTCCCACGGGCACTAGCACACCCAGCAAGGTCATGGGCAGCCTTCCCAAGTGGAAAATTCCCAGAGTTTCCCCTCCCCGAGGGCAGGAACACCGTGCCTCCTGCAGGAAGTGGGGTTCCTGGAGCTTTGGCAGAGCCCTGCAGGCACACCCCAGCTCCTGGGGCTTGCCCTTGGATTCGGGGAGGAAAATGGCAAATCCTTGCTCTGAGCTGGGGTTTGGGGGTTCAGGAGCTTTGCTGGCTCCCCAGAGCTGCAGCTGAACCCCCAGTTCCCTGGAAACTTTCTGCCATTTCTCACCTGGAGTTTGACATTGGATAAACTGGAATTTTTTCTCCTAGGAGGGGGTGCTCCTCCTAAGCCTTTCCCACGGCTTTTCCTTCCCTAAACAGACAAATTTGGGGTGTTTCTGGGGGATGAGGACCTCAGGCATTCCACAAGGTGCTGTGTGGAGAGCCAAGCCCCCCTCAGGGGCCAGCACAGCTCTGGTTTTACCCCAATGTCCATCCCAGAGCTTTATCAGCATTAATCTGCTGTGCAGGGTCTGACAGAATCCTTGTTTTAAATTTAAATCCGAGCCCAAATTTAATCCATCTCCCTGGATGCTCCAAATCAGTAACCTGCAGTAATTGCTTCTCATAATGGCTTTCTGGACTGCTGCTGATATTTCAGAGAGTGATTCTTCTCCTGCTCAATGAAATAATGCAAATATTATCCCAAAAACAATTACAAGGAGGGTGGGAGCTTCCACGTCTTCCTTTTTAAGGCAGAAAAGGAGGAATTGGGGCTTCATGCTCTGGTTCAAATGATACAAATTCTTTGCATAACCCTGGAAAAGTTTCATTTCTCTCTTTTACTCAAATTTAACTCTTCAGTGAAGCTGCACAGCAATGTTTGCCTTGCCCACGAGCTGAAACATTTGCTTAATGGTTACAAATTGCTTTGAAAATTCAGCATTAAAAGCTTTGATCAGGCAACTTCATAATTGCTGCTTGCTTTTAAAATGAGTAGCAGGCAGTTGGGGCAGTCCTGAGTCTTCAGGAGCTGCTTTCTCCTTGATTGCTCAGCCATGAGTGAATTTAAAACCCTTATTATTTAGATATTATAGCTGTAGAAAGTTAAGTCACAGGCTATTTATATGTATCTTTATAAGTGGTTTTATGGCTGCTCTTTTTACGTTCTCAGCACACCTTTGTCTGATTCTCAGGGTTCAGTGTTTTATTTGTTTGCATTTTTAATGACCCCTGTTTTAATTAATTATTCATGTCGGGTGCCACATGGGGTCTTCCAGGTTAGGAAATGGATCCTCACATTTGGATGTCAAAATCCATTATTTCCAAGTGACATCAACAAGGCCATGTCCAGATTTTGACCTTGCTGCTTGAGTAAAGTTTGGGAATTGTTGTTCTGTTTGCTTTGGGGGAGTTTTTACTGGGATTTAGGTGTTTGTGAAGGTCATTACGATACACAGGATATGGAAATAATTTAGGTTTTTAGTGGCTTGGAGCAACCTGGTCTGTGGAAGGGGTGGAATGGGATGGGTTTTAAGGTCCCTCTCAACCATTCTGGGATAAAGAAATGCAGATTTAAGAGAATATAAACCCCTTTTTTGGTATTTGCCTGTTTTTTCAGCACTGAGCCCTCACTGCTGTTGTTGGGTGTCCGTGGCAGGAGATCTCCCCTCAGATGAGGCCAAGGAACAAAGATCAAAGAGTTCCAAGCAAAAAGCCCTTTCTGGCTTTTAATTTTCCTTGGAGTTGTATGAGGAGCTGATTTGTACCTGGATGTGCCACTTGTGCCAGCTGAAACCAGGGAACCAGCAACCCCTGCTCCCAGCCAGGCTGGTCCTGCTCGCTGAGTTAAAGTTGTGCCACGTTTTATTTCCTTTTAAGCTCAGCCTAAGTCCCCAGGAACCCGGGCTCATGTCTGTGGGCAGGCTGTGAAGCACAGAGTGAGGTGGGAACGCTCTGACCCCTCAGGTAATCTAATTATGTCTCAGTGCACTGCTAATTAACTGACGCAGCCGGGCAGGGGCTGATGCCTTATGTTTTAACTTTTATATGTTTCCAATGCTGCATTCCCAGTGTGTAACTCTGCAGTGTCCTGCAGCCTGGGAGCTGCTGCTCTCTCATGCTGAGACAGACAGAACAAAGCCTCTCCAGGCTGCTCTCCAAGGACACCCAGCCCGGCCTAGGCCCAAAATGTGTAACCCAGCATCTTGAGAAGGGGGGCAAGCTGAGGGGAAATTCCATCATTAGCTAAAGTTTAATTGGTGACATTGGGTTGAGATGCAAATGGCCCAAAGCTATAAAAGTGTGAAGAACTCGTGACTCGGGGTCCATCTTGGGTGCAGCCTTTGGCCTGCCCAGGGTGTGCCTCTGAAGGCCTTTCAAATAAATATCCACCTTTATTCCCTCCCTCCTGTCCAGTCTCTGTTTCTAGGTTGGCCTCTTTGGGCATCAGGGCAGCTCCTCTGCACTGCCTGAGATGCTCCCTCCTCTGGAGCTGCTGGCTCCTCCAGCTCTCCAATCCATCCTGGAGCACAGATCCACCTGGCAAACCCTGGGAGCACCGGGAAGGGTGAGTGGGGTGGGAATTCAGCTCCTGTAAACTCCCCCTGCACACCCCAGGTGAGCTCAGCTGTGGGGAGGCTGCAGCTGCTCACTGGGGACACTCCCCCCTTAAATGGTGTCAGGGACAAGCTGCTCCCAGGGGTGATCCCTGGAAAGTTCCCATTGAAAATGGGAAAGGGCCCTGGGGTGCTGGACACGAGCCCAGGGGGAAAAGAGGCTGATGGCCCCTGGGCTGTGCCACCCCAGAGCAGGGACTGTCCCCTGTGCTGGCCCTGCTGAGGGACCCCTGGGATCCTGGGGCAGCTCTGGAGAGCCCTGGAGGGGCTGGAGCGTGTCCAGGGCAGGGAACGGAGCTGGGAAGGGGCTGGAGAATTCCTGAGGGAGCTGGGAAAGGGGCTCAGCCTGGAGCAAAGGAGGCTCAGGGGGGACCTTGTGGCTCTGCACAGCTCCCTGACAGGAGGGGGCAGCCGGGGGGGTCGGGCTCTGCTCCCAGGGAACAGGGACAGGAGGAGAGGGAACGGCCTCAGCCTGGGCCAGGGGAGGCTCAGGGGGGACAGCAGCAGGAATTTCCCCATGGAAAGGGTGCTCAGGGATTGGAACTGCCCAGGGAGGTTTGGAGTGCCCATCCCTGGAGGTGTCCAAGGAATTCCTGGAGGTGACACTCAGAGCTCTGGGCTGGGGCCAGGGTGGGCATCAGGTAGAGCTTGGACTCGATGGGCTGGGAGGGCTTTTCCAGCCTCAGGGATCCTGGGATGTTGTGATTTGTAGAAATTTAGATTTTTACAAATTTAGATTTGTAGAACACCCCCTGCCTCGCATGAACATCACCGCTGGGGTTTGCAGCAGCCCGAGCAGAGAGGAGTGACCTGACAGGGGGTGTCACTCTGGGTGCCTCTCAGTGTGACATCTGCCTCGGTAGGTGACACACTGGGTGGCTCTCAGTGTGACATCTGCCTCGGTGGGTGACACANTCAGGGATCCTGGGATGTTGTGATTTGTAGAAATTTAGATTTTTACAAATTTAGATTTGTAGAACACCCCCTGCCTCGCATGAACATCACCGCTGGGGTTTGCAGCAGCCCGAGCAGAGAGGAGTGACCTGACAGGGGGTGTCACTCTGGGTGCCTCTCAGTGTGACATCTGCCTCGGGGGGTGACACACTGGGTGCCTCTGGGTGTGACACCTGCCTTGGTGGGTGACACTCTGGGTGTGACACCTGCCTCGGTGGGTGACACACCAGGAGCCCTGTCAGCTGCAATTCTGCCCCAGCCCGGCTTGAGAGCCCCGTTCAGTCAGGAGCCATCAGCCCCGAGCTCTGCAGCCCCACAGCAGCACAGGGTTATTGTTCATCCTCAGAAATATCCTCTGACTCTTTAGCCCCGGGAAAAGCTGCCTCAGCACCTCCTGCCCTGCCCAGGCCCCGCAGGACATCACCCAGCACAGCCCACAGACCCTGCTGTCACAGACAGAATGCACCCCTGAGCCCCTCGGGGCCAGGCTGGACACTGGAGCACCCTGGGATAGTGGGAGGTGTCCCTGCCCATGGGATGGGATGGGATTTAAGGTCCCTTCCCACCCAAACCACGCTGGGATCCTGTCCTGCCCCTGGGGTGGGTCTCTCTCTGTAAGGAGCTGTAAGGTCAGAGCACAGCCAGTTAAACTATCAGAGCTGCAGTGAATATTCCTCGTGTCCCACTGTTGGGGAAATTCCCTTTGATCCTCATTTTAATTTGGCAGAACATCATCAAGTGTTGCCCATCCACCCTCTGACCCTCAACTCCGGGACTGTTTTCCTCTCCCGGACTGAGGCTGGAGCTGCTCTGAGGTGCATTTCCCACCCAGGACACTCCAGCCCCGTGTCCCTCCTGCTGGGTTTGTGCTGCAGCCATTGCAGCTCGTCCTGCTCTGCTCCCAGTCCTTTTCCTGGAGAAATCCCATCAAACTGGGGCAGTTCAGGGTCGTGCCTGTGATTCCTGCCCTGGGCTGTGGGAAGGCAGCAGCCTGGCACTGCAGGAACCTTCCTACATGGAAGCTGTGCCTGAATCTGAATTTAATGCATAAATTCCTCAGGTCATTAATAAACCTTCCTAACGATTCAATTCGGCATTAAAGCCACTTAAACGGCTTTTTATTTCCCTTTATTACTCAGTGTTTCCTCTTATAACTCTGGCATTTTGTGGGTTTTTTCCTCACCTACCTTCATGCAATTTTAACATTCATATTCTCTCAGGTCAGGTGTGAAAGAATTCCAAAGGAGCTGAAAATCAACAAAAATGCTCTCTCTGCCCCCCTTTTTCTCCTCCTCTTCTTCAGCTGGGCAATCCTCCAGTTTATTTGGGAGATTTCCTCCCACTGATATTGGATACTATGGGGGGGTCGGGCTCGAGAGATCACATCCTGCGGCAGTTTAAAGGATGTGAAAACCCCTCATTATTCCTCTGCCGGGAAATGAAAATACCTGACATTTTAGGACTGCATTTTGAAAAACCCAATTTTTACCCCCACTTTTAAAACATTTATTCCAGCAGAGAGCTTTGAATTCAGTTGTTGCCCAGTGAAAATGAAGATGAGGTTTGTTGTTTTGATATTCGTTTTGATATTTAATTTTGATGTTTAATTTCTCCGTATCTTTTTTAATTAAAAGAGGTATCATCAGTCTCAACAAACCCAATTGTTGTGTAAAACTAACATTGCACTTGGCGTTTGGAAGCTTCTTTGGAAACCTGGTGTCAGAACACGGGGATCAAATGGACTTTCACCCTTTATTCCATTATATAACTGGAATAACATCGTTCTATGAACTCAACAGAGCCCCGTTTGCCTCCCAAAGCTTTGAGGGAAATTTATGGGGTAATGAAAATGTGTTCAGAAAGATAAATTTCTGTTTCATTCTCTGGATTTTTGTCACAGTTTCCAATTCCTGTATTAAATAATCTGTTTCCTTTAAAGAGGGTTATATAACGTCAGGGCTGACAGCTGAGCTTGCAGGATGCTGTAATTAAGCTGAATTGTAAATAACTGCACAAAAGGGCTGCTGGAAACACCAATCTCAGACCTGAATAAGCCCCTAATTCATCAAAAATACAAAAGATATTCCACAGGTGGCATCAATTTCATGTTCTTGAAATGACTTCATTAAAATGATACCAAATAATTGAATCATTAAATTTTTAGCCACGGCCCTGAGAGTCCCTTTCAGCAGAGAGATTCTTTCAAGAGAGATTAGTGGTTGAGCCTGAGATGGTTTCGAGCCAGCACATGACAGCTTAAGAGCCTGTTTTAGTTAGAAAAGCTTTTAGGATGTTGGGAAATGGTGGGGTTTGGGTAATGGGGAGCCAAATTGCCCTCCCTTCAAACGAACATTTATATTGTCTTGATTAATGCTGCGGAGATCTGCCAAGGAACGTTTCTTTCTGCTGCTTTTGCAGGGTCCACTCTTGCTCTTTTCCTGCTGAAAGCCCTGGCAGGGCGGTTGGAAAGGTCCTGGCAGAGTGGTTGGAAAGGTCCTGGCAGGGCCACGTTAGTCAGGGCTGGATTGGAGCTAGGCTTTGTTATCTCAGACTGTGTCATCGCTGTGATTCCACCCTCGCTGTATTTTTAGGAGCTGTTATGTGGAATAGAGATGAGCTGAACTCCTTCTTCCTCCTTCTGTAATGGCTCCAATTTCCAGAGGGAAGGTAAAGTGCTCTAATTACCATCGTGAGCCCGGGACTGGGGAAGGGGAGGGGAACCAGCGAAAAACACCGGGCAGAATTCCAGCCTGATCTGCCATTCCCTTTAATGCTCAAAGCCTTTTAGAAACCTTTAGACGCTTCTGAAGAAAATCCACCCCATCGTTAAATCTCTGCCTGTGTTAAATCTCTGTCCTCCAAACGAGGAGCATTGCACCCCCTGAAGTACATCGAGTATTTAACAAGTTCTTTAGGAATTGCAGCTCCTGGGAGGCTGCCCCCGGGATGTGGGAGGGTCTCACACCAGCTCCTGTCCCTGTCCTGTGACACAGGAGATCACCCAGGGAGTGACATTACCCACAGCAGTGGATTTAGGGCTTTTCCTGCCCTTCCCAGTGGCTGCCTGAGGGATTTGGGGAACTCTGCCTGTGTTTCCCAAACGGCTTCGGCAGATTTTGTTCCCAACGTGCTCCTACATCCGTGCTTTTAAAAGGGAAGGGACGCTAAATATTCATTATCCTGGAGCTTTGGGCTGCTTTCCAGCGAGGGACCAGGCTGCTGCTCCAAACTGCTCCTTGGGAGCTGCCTGGGAGCCAGAGGGCAGGGATGGATGGGATACGGGGAAGGGATTGTTCCCTGGGATGGATGGGATATGGGGAAGGAATTGTTCCCTGGGATGGATGGGATATGGGGAAGGAATTGTTCCCTGGGATGGATGGGATATGGGGCAGGAATTGTTCCCTGGGAGGATGGGAGGCCCTGGCACAGGGTGCCCAGAGCAGCTGTGGCTGCCCCTGGATCCCTGGCAGTGCCCAAGGCCAGGCTGGATGGGGCTGGGAGCAGCCTGGGACAGTGGGAGGTGTCCCTGCCATGGCAGGGGTGGCACTGGGTGGGATTTGGGGTCCTTCCACCCATCCCAGGCTGAGCCCATGGCTGTAAAACAAGGCCTTACTGAGAGGATTTCATAGAAACCTTTGAAATCCAGAGCAGGGTTGCAAACCCAGACTCCAGGCACAGCATTTGCAGGGAAAATTCCCATTCTGTGCTCCAGAACATCCCTTAGAACTAACCCTGGGCTGCAGGTGCCTGTTTCCTCTTGGACTGAGCAGAATGGGTGCAAAAAAAGGAAAATCAGGGACAGGAAAGGGCTGTGAGGGGGCAGCTGGGGGGGTCGGGCTCTGCTCCCAGGGAACAGGGACAGGAGGAGAGAGAACAGCCTTAAGTTGCACCAGGGGAGGTTTGGGTGGGATATTGGTGAAAATCCTTCCTGCAGAGGGCTGTCCAGCCTGGCACAGGGGCAGTCCCCATCCCTGAGGGATTTCAGAGCCCTGTGGATGTGGCACTTGGGGACACGGGGCAGTGGTGGCCTTGCAGTGCTGGGAATGTTGGACTCCATGGGCTCACGGGGCTTTTCCAAGCCCAATCCCTTTATGCCTGGGATTCCTCCTGCACATTAAACACCAGGAAGTGAAAGGGGGGTTCTTCTCCCTTGGGAATTTTCTCTCTGTGGGTTTGTTTTTCTTTTTTCCCAGTGGATAGTTGCAGAAGCCAGGCCATGGCCTCCCCGGAGCTGTGAGCAGCAGCAGGTGGATCCTTGGCCTTGGTGTGGATTTGTGCCTCCTTTGGGATGCAGGGTGAGCGTGAGAGGGGATTCTCAGCTCACACCTGGGGCTGGGCAGGATCTGGAGCCACAGCTCCGTGTCACCGATGTCACTTGGCTCAGGAGCTTGGCCACCTCTCCCTTGTCTCTGCAGAGGTGCAATGAAGCTGCCAGGACCAGAAAATCCAAGGGATTTTCCCTCACGTGAGTTATTCCAGCCCATTTCCTTCTGATACAATAAAAATGGGGAATAACTGCAGCACCCAGAGGTGTCAGGCTCCTTGACTCTCCTTCCCTCTTTCCATGCTCCCATTTCCCAGTGCTCCCAGCTCCCAGGGCAGCGTTCCCATGCATCCCCCTGCTGCTGTGTGCATTATTCACCGCGATGGAAATGAGATTATCCCTGACATTTCGGAGTGCCAGGAGCAGGGCAGAGCGTGGCTCTTGGCTCCCTGAGCTCCGAGGCAGGTTCCCATCTCCTGCCAAGCCAGAGGAGCTGCTGTTCCTGGGGCACTGGGAGCAGATGGCTCTTCCTGGAGAGCTGCTGTTCTGGGAGGTTTTATTTGTTCCTTTTTTCCCTGCCTGCACTTCAGATGTTTGAATGGGCACGAGGCAAACGCTTTTCATTCCTGTGTTGTTCCAAGGAGTGATCCTGCAATCCTGCAGCTTCTCGGGGCAGAGAGGGCTTTAATTAAACTCTTCAGGGGAATTTGCTTGATTGTATCACGATGGCAGGAGTGGAGAGGAAGATGTGCTGAGGATAATGAGTGCTGAGCCAATGTAAATACCAGTTTGTGTGAGTGCTTTCTTGCAGCTCTCGATAGAAGTGGCTCTGGGATGTGTTCAGGCTCCTGGTCAAGGCTGGGTGAAACGCTGCTGCTGGGATTTGATGCAAAGATGGATTTTCAAGGCCACTTCTCTGTTTGAATGGGTAAGAGCAGCAGCAGCATCACTCCTCTCACTTCTCTCACTGCCAGCTCCGGGCTCCAGCTGCAGCTCCAGAGGGAGAGCACATCCCACGCTCTGAGCCAAGGAGCCCAGCTGATTTAAAGAGAGATCATTTCTTAGGAGCTGGCGTGTTCTGGGTCTGCTGTTTTAATTTTTGGAGTTTCCTTGTGCCCTAAGACTTGAATTTAGAAATATTTAGAATTTAGGAAACAGCCCTGCTGAGCTGTGAACGCTCTGGCTGCACAGCTTCACCCCTCACGTTAAAATTCCCTCTTTGCACAGGAAGAGTTTAAGCCTCAGGGGAATAAATCAATGGGGAAAAAATTATCTTGAACAATCCTTTTCCATGGAAAGACAGCTACAAATCTGGTTTTGTTTGCAGCTTGGGAAGGGTGCAGTGCTTGCTGTTCTCTGATTTATTTGGGAAAGTGGGAATAACTGAATTTTGGCAGGGAAGCTGTGCCATTTGCACAGATATTTGGGATGCTCTGGCCTCAAGGATGTGTGTCTGCTACGTGGTGCATAAAACAATCCAACAATGGATTTTATTCTGCATCTGAGAACAGTTGGACTGAGATTTGGGGAAGATGTTCAGTAAAATGAAATTTGAGTGAAAAAATCCAGTTTGACAAGAAACGAATGGAGCATTAATTTCTCACTTACCTAGGAAAAACGCTCTGACAGTGAAGCATTAAACATGAGAGAACCCAAACTATTTGAAGCTGTTTTATGTGAAGTGACATAACTTGTATAATTAAATGAATTAAAGGGGACTCGGTGCAGTCCATGGTGGGCACAGGGAGAGGGAAATGCCATCGTTTTCCTGTGCCTGGACTCTCCAGGAGCAGTGAGCTGTTCCCTGCAAACCCCTTTGCTTTGCTCTTTGCTGCTGAGGAACTGGGGGTTACATTTAGCTGGCAAGTCCTGGGGCACGAGGAGGAGAATTCCTTAAATTTATGTGTGAGAGGAGCACTGGAGAGGCACAGCTCTGCCTCAAACTCGTTACAGCTACAAGAGTTAATTGTCAGTGTTGGAGGGTCAGCAGCTGACTGTGCTTCCCAAAACACAGCCCCATTTTCTGGGTGGGTGGGATTTGCTGCCTCATCCCCCTAATCCCACAGGATTTGGGGTGCTCCTCAGGCTGATGGAGTTCTGCTGTAGGAGAGCTCCAGCACTATTCCTGCTTGGCTCTGTGAGGCCATGGGGCGACAGGATTTCCTGGGAAGCCCAGCTCCTGCAGGAGCTCCTGTTTGCAGTATCACAATATATCAAAGATTTAAACATTTACAATCTAAACATTTACAATTTAAACAATTACAAAAATTACATTTAAGATTTAAACATTTATAATCTGATTCTGCGATCCTGTTTGCAGTGAGATTTAAACATTTATATTCTGATTCTGCGATCCTGTTTGCAGTAAGATTTAAACATTCACAGTGTGATTCTGAGATTTTGTTTACAGTAAGATTTAAACACTTACAACCTGTAAAAAGCTTTCAATTTCCCATTGCAGTGAGGGAAGCTCATCCTGCCTCAGAAGTCTGCAGGTTTTATTTTGGGAGACATTCTGGGGCTCCTTCCAAACCAACACCTATTGAAGGAAACTTTGTCTTTCCTCAAGTGACTCTGATGCTCAAGCTGAAGTGGAAATGATAAAATACAGACACAGAGTGGGACATAAATAATAGTAAAAGTTGTGGTTTGAGGCATTTGAGTGACTCAGAGCACGGGTTTTTACCAGAAACGATGGTGATGAGCAGGAATTTCTGGGCAGTTTGACTTTGCACGTTCCCATCCTCAGATTTGGGGTGAACATGATCCATCTACTGCATATCCCAAAAAATCAGACTGAATTGTTTTCCTGAAATGGGCATTTAAGGGTTTTACCTGCTGTAAAACTCCAATGGGCTGTAAAAAAGCGGAATGTGAACAGGATTGTCACAGCTGAGTTTAACAGGAGCTGGTCCCTGTCCCTCCTCCCCGTTCCAGGCACTGAGATCCCTGAACACCCTGGAATCCCTGAGCACCCTGAGATTCCTGAGCACCCTGAGATCCCTGAGCACCCTGCTGCAGAGCTCAGGGCTGATTTAGGGAAGGACCAAACATTCCAGTGTTGGTGGAAACATCCCTCCACGTGAGCTGGAAGTTCAGTTTGGCTGGGAGGAGGTCAGGGACTGTGCCCTGCTGTGCCCCTGCCCCCGGTGTGGCTGCTCCAGGAGGGATCTCAGCCTCTGGAACTTTGCAGAGCCCTCCAACCCCTGCAGGCTCAGCCTTCAGGAGAGGAATCCTCCAGCTCCAAGGATGGGGATGGCCCTGAGGAGCTGCTGAGGTCCCTGAGTGTGTCCAGCTGGGCAGGGGACACTCCCTGGGGCTGCAGCTCTGCCCTGTGCCCTCCCTGAGCTGGGCAGGACCCCTGGGAATGGCCATTCCATGATTCCCTGACCCCTGGTATGGACAGGAGCCACAGGGTCACCACTGCTGAAATAATGCAAAGTATCTAAAGGGTAGATTGTGGCACAACCCAGTTTCCAGGTGTTCCTGTGACTCTGAGCTCCCAAAAATCTGTTTCAGGGCTCACTCGTGGCTGTGATTACAGGGCTGGAGACAGAGACAATAATTCCTGTCACAGGAGGCAGAGCTCAGGTGGAGAGAAGGGTTTGAAGTGAAACAAACTGGAAATAGGAGGAGGGGAAGAGCAATGAGATCCCAGAGGAGAGGGACATTTGCTGTCCCATCTTTAATCCCAGAGGAGGGACATTTGCTGTCCCATTTTTAGTCCCAGAGGAGAGGGACATTTGCTGTCCCATCTTTAATCCCAGAAGAGAGGGACATTTGCTGTCCCGTTTTTAATCCCAGAAGAGAGGGACATTTACTGTCCCGTTTTTAACCCCTGGAGGGCTGAGTTGTGGGATCAGCAGGGAAGCACAGATCTCATTTGGGACTCAAGGCAGGTGATGAAGGTGCTGTCACACCGAGATTTGATGTTTTGGAGGCTGAACATTTCCTGAGAGCCTGGGAAAGGCCTTGCACAGCTTTCCTAGGAGGGGATCTGGCTGCGTGTGCTGCACATCTATAACTGCAAAGTGTCATTTGGCTGATGTTTTTTAAATTAATTATAGATTTTATAGTTATGAGCAACTTCTCAGCCCAGACATTAACAGTTTATCTGCACTCAGAACACCGCACTTGGAATTAGTTTCCTACACATCTTCTCCAAAGACTTGGATGAGACTCGGAGCTGAAATAAATGTGCAGGAACAACGTGGGCACTTTGCAACCCCACATAATTTGGAGCATATTTCATGATTGAATTACACCCGAATATCTCATCATTTTCCTCACTTGTCACAAAAGGTCATGCAAAGCTGTAAACAATCAATGGTTTTCATGTCTGAGACGGGGAACTTGGAACAGTTTTTCATGAGCTGTGAAGGTTAAATGAGGCACTTGCCAAGATCTATGGAGAGCCATCCAGGCTTTACATATTTTATGGAATGTTTAGTGCATGCTCATTACCGCTGCCATTAATGGCTGATGATGAATCAGGAGGGTTTGGGTTGGATCCCACACGTGGAAATCAGACAATTTATCTCCTCTCCTGGGGGTTATCCTGAGGACTCTGTGATGGGAGGGAGGGATCTTTGTGTGGTGGAGTTTGTGGTGTGTGAGGGGCTGTGCCAAACCTTACACTCCGAGCAGGACAGAGATGCTTTTGGAGTAGAATTCCACAGCCCTGGGAATCCTGGTTATTGTTTTTGGCCCTGGTTACAGGTGTGTGCTGGCTTCTCCCAGGGAACAAGGGACGGGACAGCAGGGAATGGCCTCGGGTTACACCCCCAGAGTTTTGATGGGACATTAAGGAAAATTTCCCCACAGAAAAGGTTGTCAAGCGTTGGAACAGGGAAGTGCTGAGGTCACCTGGAAGTGTTCAGAGCAGCTGTGGATGTGGCACAGGAATAGTGGTGACCATGGGGCTGCTGGGTGACGGTTGGTGATCTTAAAGCTTGTTTCCAACACCCCACCACCCCTGGGAGTGTTCAGAGCAGCTGTGGATGTGGCACAGGAATAGTGGTGACCATGGGGCTGCTGGGTGACGGTTGATGATCTTAAAGTTTGTTCCCAACCTCAATAATTCTGCAGCTCAGAGGACTCCACGTTAGCCCCTTCTGCCAAATTCAGGACTCTGGGGAAGGGGGGAAGCGGAGCTACCTTCAGCAGGGAGGGAGGGAATTCTGCACAAAGGCAGGGACAGTGCTGGAACACGGAATTCTGTCAGTGCCGTGGTGGGGAGGTGCTGGAGGTGCCTGGACCTGCACTGCCCTCCTTGGGCTGCAGCTGCTCTCAGCCCTGGGGCACAGAACCACAGAATTATGGAATGTTCTGAGTGGGAAGGGACCCAAGGATCATGCCAGGACACCCCAACACCCCACCCTGGGCATCCCTGGCAGCGGTGCCCAAACTCTCCTGGAGCTCTGGCAGCCTCGGGGCCGTGCCCATT
>VWZT01015201.1:87075-99413 GCA_013397055.1 Pachycephala philippinensis
AGGGCTAAAGAAATTCCCAGCCTGAGGCCTTTTTTCATATCCATACCCATTCCCTGGGGAGCCTGGGCAGTGCCCAGCACCCTCTGGGGTAGATCCTTTCCCTGTGCCCTGGATCATTCCCACTCTCGCTGTCGGGAGCAGCCAGAGCCTGCCTTAGTGACAGCAACAACTCCCACAGCTCCGTGCCTGCCTCTCAAAGCCAGCCTTAGAGCCTTGTCATCGAGCTGATCTGGAGCAGAGATGAGCAGGGATTAGTGGCTAAAGCAGGGCGTCCCTGCAGCCTGGGGCTCTTTTAGGGCCTAATCCTGCCTGTCTTGCTTTCACTGTGCAGAGATAAGGAGCCAATATCTAATTCCAGATCTCCTGGGGCCGTGTGGGATCAATCCCTGACCCCTGGGTGAGTGCTGAGCGCTCAGGATGGGCAGCAGGGAGGGATGGATGGCAGGGAAGGAGCTGGATCTGTTCCCTGGCTTTCCTCGAGGGGTCGCAGAATTGGACTGGGTGAGCTTTATCTCAGTGCTTAGGATGTGAGTGGTGACAAAGCAGCAGCACGGGGACCACCAAAGCACTGCCTCACTCGGGGTGTGCTGAGGGTCAGAGGGGGTATTTGGGAGCAATCCTCCCCTGGGAGGGTGTGAGGCCCTGGCACAGGGTGCCCAGAGCAGCTGTGGCTGCCCCTGGATCCCTGGCAGTGCCCAAGGCCAGGCTGGACACTGGGGCTGGGAGCAGCCTGGGACAGTGGGAGGTGTCCCTGCCATGGCAGGGGTGGCACTGGATGGGATTTGGGAGGTGGCCTCAGGGCCAGGCTTGGCTGGGGCAGTGACAGGGCTGGGTGATGGGGACCTGTCACCACCTGTGACCCCAGGGGATGGACTGAGGGGTCACAGCATCATTTCCTTTGGAAAATCCCTCTGGGAACACTGATCCCAGCCATTCCCAGCACTGCCAAGGCCACCACGTCCCCAGGTGCCACCTCCAGAGGGCTGTTAGACCCCTCCAGGGATGGGGAGCCACCATCTCAGTGTCACTGAATTCACAGAATGGCACCCGGCTCAGATTTGTCTCCCTGCAGTGATTCCCTCACTTGCAATTGTTGAGGCACCTCTCTGCTTCCCCTGATGAATATCTCAGGAATTATTCATGCTGTGTGCTCGGAAGGATCCTCAGAGGTTTCCTTGGGAAGCTGCTGCTCCTCAGGGACCCGGCTGCTTGATATTCACAGGGTTCATTTTTCAGAAATATCCAATTTTCTGACTATTCTTTAAAGAAAATGAAGTTTCCTTCCCCTCTCCCGAGCTGGGAACACATTTCTCATGCAGCAAACATGTTTTCTTTTGTCTTCTGGCGATTGGGATGGGAAGCAGAGCAGCAACATTCCAGGGCACCGCTCCTGGGCTGGGTCCTTGTTCCCTGGAGGCAGAGACAGATTTCAGGGAAGCTGTGGGGCTTTGCACAGGCTGAAAACCTCATCCCAAAACCTGTCCAGACTCTGGGGACTTCTTGGTACGTGGGGGTGCTTCTCATGAGGGTTCTTGTGGAGTCTCCGTGGCTGGAAGGGTTAAAAACATTCTTGTTCTTAACAAAACATTTTGAAGTTTTGTGGTGCTTTGCAGTGAAGTTTAGGGGGATGGTGGGGATCAGTCAGAGGCTGGATGGACAATCTTGGAAATCTTTTTCCCTACAAATCCCTTTCCACACTCCCAATTCAGGTGCTAATTAATGAGCAAATTGCTGTAAATCCTTTTCTGGGTTTTCCTTTGCTTTCAGGCCCAGGTGGGTTCCTCCGGGCACAGCCACACCCTGATGGGGGAGCCGCTGGGGAGCTGCTCTGTTTAATGAGCAGGGATTAATTAAGTGGGCGTTATCCCATAGATCTGTTGGGTTTAGCTCTGGGCTCTGCGGGGTGCACAGTGTGTGCGGCTGCTCCCTGGAGGGGCTGCACAGGAGGGATGCACAGAACAGGCTTGGTTTAGGGAGGGTTTTAAACGGGACGCTTCCTGAAGGTCCGTGTGCTGGGGATGGAGAATCACGGATTCAGGGATGCTCTGGTGAGACAGGGATCTATGGAATCACCCCAGGAAGGAGCCTGGCCAGGGCTGGGGAGGGGAGGCTGCTCTCCGAGCCCATCCAAGCCCCAGTGTGCCATCCCCGTCACACAGACTGTGCGTGTGACACGGGACAGGAGGCAGCTCTCCGAGCCCATCCAAGCCCCAGTGTGCCATCCCAGTCACACAGACTGTGCGTGTGACACGGGAGAGGGGACAGCTCTCCGAGCCCATCCAAGCCCCAGTGTGCCATCCCAGTCACACAGACTGTGTGTCCAATCTGCCATCCCAGTCACACAGACTGTGCGTGTGACACGGAGTGCGGAGGGGGAGCGCAGGGCTGGCACTGGCACCCCGATCCCTGCCATGTGTCACTGGCTCAGGTGTTATTTTCCTTGGAACGCGTTATCCCGAGCAGATGCGGGTGATGATGTGGGGCTTGGAGTGGGAACGCTGAAATGTCAGAAGGCTCAGCACGTGGCTGTGGGAGCCCGGTGCCACGGGAGGGGAGCTGGGGGCGAGCAGGCAGCGCTGCTGGGCCACCTCGGGAGCGCAGCTGCTGCCAGAGGTGCGGAGCGAGGGAAAGGCAGATTCCTGATTCCTGAGCCCCGAGCCGAGCGTGTGGAGCTGCTGCCAGAGGTGCGGAGCGAGGGAAAGGCAGATTCCTGATTCCTGAGCCCCGAGCCGAGCGTGTGGAGCTGCTGCCAGAGGTGCAGAGCCCAGGGAAAAGCAGATTCCTGAGCCCCGAGCCGAGCGTGTGGAGCTGCTNCTGCCAGAGGTCAGGAGCCCAGGGAAAAGCAGATTGCTGATTCCTGAGCCCTGAACTGAGCGTGTGGAGCTGCTGCCTCCCGTCACATCGCACCTCTCGGTCGGGCTCTGATGTGACTGCGGATGTCACAGCCCAGCTCATCTCCCCAGGCTGCCAGGCTGTGTCCGGGGGAGGGATGGAGCTCAGAGAGGCTGCTCAGGGAAGAGCTTTCAGCTCTCAGAGGCTGGGGCAGTGCAGGGGTTCTGCTCTTCCCTGCTGGAGGTGTGTGTGGAGTGTGCTCACCTGTCCCAGGTGCTGTCTGACACTTTTAGGGCAGGTTTGTCCCCACCTCTCAGCCCCTCCCAGGCCCGTGATCACCTCCCTGTCCCTTTGGTCACTCCTTGTTCTGGCAAGGTCTGCAGGTGCGAAGCCCAGGGTTATTTCTGAACCGATCTGCCAGGGTTTATCCTTCCAGAGCAAACCTGCAGCTTCCAGAGCAAACCCCACAGTTTTCCCTGCTGCTGCTGCCCCAGGAGCTGTCCCAGATCTGCTCTTGCTGCTGAGTGCTGTTCTTGCTGTCAGTAATGCATTTGGGCAAGTTCGTGCAGGGAAAATGCTGATGTGGCAGGGGAAGGAGCCTCGCTGGCAGAATGTGTTCATGCTGCTGTGCACAGCTGCAGGAGGCACTGGCCTTGGCTGCCCATGGAAATGTCCCCTCCTGAGGCCTGGGGTGGCTCAGGGTGAGCTGGGCTGGGCCTTGCACTGCTGAAACTGGGACAAATCCCAGCCCTAAAGGGTTTGGACAAAGCTCTGAGGCACAGGGGGATTGTTGGGGTGGATGATCCCTGTGGGTTCCTTCCAACTCAGGATATTCTGTGATCTCTCACCTTCTGCTGTATGAGCTTTTCGATGTGCATTTTCACCACATTAAATGCTAATTACATAGCTTTACTTGTAGTTAAATGAGAGATCATCAAAATCCGTGCTTGGATTTTGATTCTTTTAGACCAGAGTGTGACAGACTGCTTTGGGGTGGAGAGGAACCTTAAAGGTCCCTGATTTCCACCCCTGCCATGGGCAGGGACACCTCCCACTGTCCCAGGCTGCTCCAAGCCCCATCCATCCTGGCCGTGGACACTCCCAGGGATGAGGAATCCACAATTCTCTGGGCACCAAGATGAGAGGGAGGGTTTGGAACCTGTTTTCACAGCAGGGTCTGACCATCTCCAGTGGAATTTAGCAGGAATAAATAATTGCATTTGGCCCCTGCTGAGTGTTGCACCCCACCCCCTGTTTCTCCAGACCTGCTCCGAGGAATTAAAATAATCACATTGTGGTTTACAATATTTTTTATGTATTATTGATGGCCCCTTGTAAAATGAAACTGCATCCCATTGCCAGGCACACAATTGAAAAGTTCCAGTCTATTAAGGTTTTATTGCTGGAGGGGACGGAGCTGCACAATCCATCCCAAAGGCACAGGGACTCGCTGAAAATAGGGGAAATTCAGCTTCCAATAATGAATTCAATTGTTACAACTTGTCCGTGATAGTGCTGTGCTTGCGCCACGATGTTATTTCCTGGTTTCTGGCTGCAGTGGTGCCTCCCGTGGTTCTCCCTGTGCTCAGAGATCCCAACAACGAGAGGAATCATTTATTGCAGCTCCCCAGCGTGCCTCAATCAGCAGCAGGGGTTTCACTGCGAGGAGGAGCTGCCCTTCACTGAACCCCTGTTAAACAGCCACAGGATGGGGAGGATCCCTCTCCTGGGAGCTCTTTGGGAGCCAAACACAGAAATCCACCTTTTTAACCAAAAATGCTCAGCTCCCTGCTTGTTTTGGGGGATTCTCCAGGCGTACCCCGTGCAGTGTTCTCTGGGACAGGAGGGGGTGCAGCTGCTGCTGTTCTCATGGCTTCTCCCCTCTCTCCCTGCAGGAACAAAACTCTTCCCGACCCTCCTCTTCCCTGGAATGCAGAGCCCAAGCATCCCCTGACATCCCAGTGGGATCAGCAGGAACTGGGATGGGCTGAGCCTGAGGATCTGCAGTGAGGTGAGGGATCTGTGGGGAAAAGCTGCTCTGAGATTGGATGGGATCTCAGAATCCCAAATGGTCTGGGCGGGACGGGACCTTAAATTCATCCCACGGCAGGGACACCTCCCACTGTCCCAGGCTGCTCCAAGTCCCATCCAACATCCCTTGGGCACTGCCAGGGATCCAGGGGCAGCCCCAGCTGCTCTGGGCACCCTGTGCCAGGGCCTCCCCACCCTCCCAGGGAACAATTCCTTCCCAAAATCCCATCCAATCCTATGGATGGAAAAAGGGCTGTTGAAGGAGAAGCAAGACTTGAGCCCAGCCCTGTTACCAATGTGGCTCCTTCCTCATTCCCAACATTGCTGCTACTTAAAAACTCCAGAATCTAAAATCAACCCTCTTTGGTTTCAGCCAAATGAGAAGTTTCCAGTTAAAACAAACAAACAAACAGTAAATTTTGTTAAAAGAGGATTTTTCTCTTCCCAAATCACTGGGAAGCCCCTGCAGAACTTTAATTTCTCTAGGAGGAGAATGGATTAATATTGAAGTGATGCTGCTCCACGACAAAACATGACCAGAGAAATGTTTATTTGTAGCAATATAAATAAGAAAGGAGCCAGGGAAGGGCAGTTCCTGAGCAGGCTGGACACAGCAGAGGTGGGGGATGTGCTGTGGGTCAGCACTGCCCAAATCCTTCCTCATCCCGTGCCTGTCACAAGCCTTTGAGTCCTGATTGAGTCCCAAAACCTAAACTGGGGATAAAATCCCCACTGACCTGGGTGACAAATACCTCTGTTACTCCTTCGGATGGAACATCTTCAAAGCTGTCAGACAGCTGGAAAAGCTGTTGTTGCAGGGATGGAGCAGGTTTTAGGGCCATATTTCAGATTCTATTCTCTCTTTTTGGCATTATAAGACTCCATTCTCTCTTTTTTTGTGTGTTATAAAACCCTGATGAGCTCAACCCCCAGCATTTCTGCTACTCCCAAACATTTCTCCTTCTCCCTGGTTGTTTCTCATCCAGCACTGGAGTTATCTTCCTTAAGTGAAGATTTAGGTGTGAAATGGAGGGGGGATTTTCACATCTTTAATAAATAAAATCATTTCTCAGCTAAGGGCACTCCAGGTGTTGATTTACAGAGCGATTTCTCTTCACTCTCTGTTTTTTATCCTCTTTTTCCAAGCAAACAAAGCAACAGAGAGCTCCAGAGTGAAAATGCTGTGAGGAATCACAAATCACGACTGCTCACTTGAACTCAGCCTGAAGTGAAGCTTCAAAAGAGCTGGAGAGGAGTGTGGATTACAAAGGAATCCCACCAGATCTGGGAGTTCAGAGGAGAAGTTTTCCCCTGCTGGTGCCTGACATCCAGGGTGGGTGCAGAGCTGGGTGAGAGCTTGGAATTTTTCCAGTTAAATCATCCCCAAGTTGTGCAGGGCTGGGTTTAGTCCTGGCCTCCAGCAGGAGCCAGCCTGCCTTGGTGAGAATTCCTCCTGCAGGTAAATATCAGAGGGGTGTGATTTATCATGGAATTATGGAATTGGTTGGGCTGGGAGGGACCTTAAAGCTCATCCCACTGTCCCAGGCTGCTCCCAGCCCCATCCAACATCCCCTGGACACTGCCAGGGATCCAGGGGCAGCCACAGCTGCTCTGGGAATCCATCCCATCCATCCCACCCTCCCAGGGAACAATTCCTTCCTCAAATCCAAACCAAAGCTCCTCCCTGTCACTTTAAAGCCTCCCCCCTCATCCTTTCCTCACTCCTTCCACCAGCCCAGGTTTTCCCGAGCCCCACCCGAGCTGCCCTTGATTTATGGCACTGCCCAAATGTGAGACTCTTGTTCCTCTTCTGCTTTTTCCATTTTAATGACAAAACCAATCCAGTTTGCTTCTCTTTCTGCTTTTTC
The DNA here is from genome assembly GCA_013397055.1 of Pachycephala philippinensis. NCBI lineage: Eukaryota > Metazoa > Chordata > Aves > Passeriformes > Pachycephala > Pachycephala philippinensis. The sequence continues at coordinate 93,807 of VWZT01015201.1, forward strand.
CTGCTGGGCTGCTGCTCGTGCCCCGGAGTGCTCCGAGAGATTTCCCCCATGGAGAAGGAGTTTGGCTGGAGGGAGCCCAGCCCCACAGCCCTCAGGTAACTGCTCCCAGGGCATTTTCTCCTCATCTCCCAGGGCATTTTCTGCTCATCCCTCGCTGGGAAAGGGCTCCCAGTGCTGAGTTCACAGCACTGAGCACAGCCTGGCCCTGGGCTGCCCTGGAGCCATCCCAGTGCAGAGGATAACGCAGGATTTGTGCCGTGAAGCAGTTCCACATGGCTGAGATTCCTGAGGGAGAATGCTCCTCCAAGGAGCTGGAAGCTGCTGCAATCCCTGCTCAGGCTGGCAGAGAGTGCCCACCAGCCCTGGGCACAGGGAGGGTCCCAGTGCCCCCCACCCAGGAGAGCCCAGCAATGTAGAAAAGCAGAAATAATCCTTTCAGGTTCCATTTCCCCNTTATCCTGGAGGACAAATCATTGGAATTCTCTCCCTGGACAGAGATCAGGGTGAAAAAAGGAAGAAAAAGGGTAAAACCAGAAGTGAGGAGGGAGCAGGTGCAGGTCCCAGAGCTGGGCTGGGGTGAGGAGCTGCAGAGGCAGACAGGAGATGTGACCTCAGGGACTCAGGGATCCTCGTGGGTCCCTTCCAGCCTGAGAGACCCCAGGATTCCATCAGCTTCACTCACAGATAATTAATTCATCATTCTCTTGTAACATTCCCCCTTCACAATTATGTGTCTCAGGATGTCTTTAGAAAGTTTAATGTCCATGTTTAAGAACACAAGAAAAGTCTTTTAATATCAAAAATATTGAGTGTATCCATCCTTTATTCCCATTCCCACAAAATTCCTGTCAACTTCTGTCTCATTCCTCCCAAATTCCAACTGCCTGGTGTTGTTTTTGAGATGGATTCTGAAGCAAAACCAACAAGATGAGTTTTGGGTGTTACTCACGCACAAGTTTCTCCTAAAACTTTAAATATGATAAAGATGTACTTGAAATCTATGTAGATTTAAATCTGTGACTTCAATCTATTTAGGAGCAGTTTAGGAGTTCGAGAATTAATTCCATTTGCAGCCAGAGCCTTGGCTTTCCCCCCAGAGCACGTGAGTCACAGCAAGCAAAGGCTGACAGAAACCAGGGACTTTCTTTGTTCTGCCATGAAATTGTAAAGTTATGAAAAGAAAACAAAAAGCAAACCAGAAAAGCAGCAGGGAACAAAAGTGCTGCTGCAAAGGGGATGAAAAATCCCAAAAAACTTCAATTTATGGGTTTAATATTTAAGGGTTGTTTAATTTATGTGGTGGCACTGGATTTGAGAGTGTTCTGTGCCTGTGGCACTGGGACTGGGGAGATCTGGGTGTGAGGGGTGGGATCCCCATCCTGAGGGGGCTTGGCTGGAAATCTGCTGGGAATCCTGTCACAGAACCATGGGATCATGGAATGGTTTGGGTTGGAAAGGACCCCAAAGCCCACCCAGTGCCACCCCTGCCATGGCAGGGACACCTCCCACTGTCCCAGGCTGCTCCAGCCCCAGTGTCCAGCCTGGCCTTGGGCACTGCCAGGGATCCAGGGGCAGCCACAGCTGCTCTGGGCACCCTGTGCCAGGGCCTCCCACCCTCCCAGGGAACAATTCCNGGAATGGACTAGCCAGGGGGGTGGTGGAGTCACATTCCCTGGGTGTGCTTAACAAGAGATTGGATGTGGTGCTCGGTGCCATGGTTTAGTTGAGGTGTTAGGGCATGGGTTGGACTCAATGGTCTCGAAGGTCTCTTCCAGCCTGGTGATTCTGTGATTCTGTGATTCCAGCCCTTGTCCCCAGTCCCTCTCCAGCTCTCCTGGAGCCCCTTTAGACCCTGCAAGGGGCTCTGAGCTCTCCCTGGAGCCTTCTCCTCTCCAGGTGAGCACCCCCAGCTCTCCCAGGCTGTCAGAGGGGTCATTCCTGCCTTTGGCTTTCCCTGCTCACCCACTCCTCTGACAAGAAGAACCCAATAGCTCCTCTCCTCTCTGGGTGATGTGTCTGATTCGGTGACAGAGAGATTGTCTCTTTGGCCAGAAATAGATTTATAAATCATGACAGGATTAGCTGGGCACCTTCAGCAGTTCAGGAGGAGGTTTGTGGTCAGTGGAGGCTCAGGGCAGCTCTCCCATTGCTCTGTGCCCCTGCCAGCCCTGCTGCGGTGATGGGCGGGGAGCTGAAGGGTGCCAGCACCCGGCAGGGATCCGATGGGTGCCAGCACCCGGCAGGGACCCGATGGGTGCCAGCACCCGGCAGAGATCCGATGGGTGCCAGCACCAGGCAGGGATCCGATGGGTGCCAGCACCAGGCAGGGATCCGATGGGTGCCAGCACCCGGCAGAGATCCGATGGGTGCCAGCACCCGGCAGGGATCCGATGGGTGCCAGCACCAGGCAGGGACCCGATGGGTGCCAGCACCAGGCAGGGATCCGATGGGTGCCAGCACCCGGCAGGGATCCGATGGGTGCCAGCACCAGGCAGAGCTGGAGAGCCACAGCCTCGGAGAGAATCCCCAGAGCTGAGTGTACCCAGCCAGGGCAAAGCAGGGAAGTTCCACAAGGCTTAGCAAAGCCGGATTAAGGCACGGCGATGTGGCAGCTGCTTCTGAGAAAACAGCTAAAGGGGTTTTGTGGGGGTTTTGTGTTTGTTTTGTTTGTTTATTTTGTGTATGTTTGTGCTTCTGAGCCCTTTGAAACTCCCAGCGAAACAGACCAACCACAGAGAAAAATGCACGATGATCCAGAAGCTGAAAGAGGGGAGATTAAGTGGGATTTTGGGAAGGAATTGTTCCCTGGGAGGGTGGGAGGCCCTGGCACAGGGTGCCCAGAGCAGCTGTGGCTGCCCCTGGATCCCTGGCAGTGCCCAAGGCCAGGCTGGACACTGGGGCTGGGAGCAGCCTGGGACAGTGGGAGGTGTCCCTGCCATGGCAGGGGTGGCACTGGGTGATTTAAGGTCCCTTCCAGCCCAAACCATTCCAGGATTTTATGAAAGTTTCTCTAACTCATTCTGGTGAACTCAAGCTCTCAACCCCATCATAATTAAACACATTTCCTCATTACCATCTGATTTAAATAGGCTTCACTCCTTACACTTCAGGGCTGCCTGGAAATATTCCTGGTGTTGGTTTTTGTAAGGAAGCAAAGCTAAAGCACTGCTGGGTTGTGTTTTATGGTGAAGCTCTCCCTCCCCGTACCCTAAAGCTGATGCTGATGTTTCACCTCAGTGGGAAAGTGTCTGGTTCCTCCCTCCTGAAGCTTCAGCCTTTCACAGCTCACGTTTGGGACTGCAGGAAGGAAAAACATCATTCAATCCCTCAGGGAGAGCCAAATGGAGCACTTTTAGTGCCATAAATTGAGATATTTATTACCCCTGTGCCCGTGGTGCTGCCTGGGTGTGTCATGGGTGACTCCCTGTGATTCCTTCTGGAGGTTCCCGATCCAGCCCCGGGGTTTGGTGCCAATGGCAGCTGTTCCAGGGGATTTTTCGTCTGAATCGGGTGTGAAATACCTGACACTGCTTCACAGGAGCAGGAACACACTGCCCTGGGCACTCGCAGCTGCAGAGAGACAGACTTGTGAAACGTTCTCCTCTTTATTTCCCCACAAATATTTCACGTTGCAGTTGCTATCAAAGCTGCTCTTCTGGCTCTGGAATCTTTTGGGGTTTTTGGCTGTTTGAAGGGGCTGGGGTTGCACTGGTAGCTCAGTTTCCTTTATGAAGGAACAGAGTTCCAGCAAACCACATGTCCTAAAAACCCTTCATAATCGCTTTTGTAGCTGTCAGAGCCTGCCTGGCACACGGAATCCCAACAAAGGGCTCATCCCTCTCCTGCAAGGCTCTTTAGGAAGTGATTGTGATGGGTTATCCAACAAAGTCCTGTTATTACTGAGGGTGATGCTTCATCCTCTCTCTGCTCAGCTTCCTGGAAAGCAGAATGAATGAACTGCTCAAGGTGTGGGGTTCTTCAGAGAAAAATCAAACAGTGAGAGGAAAACGTAAAAACAGCTCAGAAACGTTAAAAAAACTCTGCTGCAGCAGAGGAAAGGGAGGCTGTGAACTCATCCTTGGGTGCATCAGGTGTGACTGAAATCCAGGCAGCTCCTGCAGCTCCGTGGCCGAGCCAGAGCCTTTCCCTGCAGCGTGGAGGGTGAGGGTGGGGAAGGGGCAGCTGGCCCCTTGCAGGAAAACAGGGAATGAAGATAATTGGAGTGTTTTTCCGGACCCGTGGGTTCGGTTTGTGGCTCCTGTTTGCCCTGAGGAAGGAGCAGATGGCTGGGAAAGGCAAGAGGAGGCCGGAGGGCTCTCTCCGAGGCTTGGCAGCGCTGCCTGGGAGGGTTTGTGAGGAATTCATCGCGCTGGGAATGAGGAACAAGGCAGATTCACCCCTTGGCACAGCCTTGGGGAGGGCACTGTGGGCACTGCAGGGCAGGGCAGGATGGGGTGATGCTTCCTTTAGACAGGTTTGTGTCTGCCAGACACCGGGGAATGAGTGATGAGTGTAATAAATGTAAAATATCAGCTCCCTCTCCTCTGGACAGGCACTCAGAGAGTGCCCTCAGCCAGAGCAGAGCGGGACAGGGCTTTGCACAGGGACACGAGGGGTTAAAGGCTCTCTGCTGGGTGCCAAAGGCTCTGTGATTGCTTTGTGGGGGTTTCCACTTTTCTGTTTCCCACATCTGTGATTGCAGTTCAGGGGCTCCTGTGAGTCCAGCTCCTGCCTTTGATCTGGGAATACAGCTCTCCATGTGGGAACCCCGATTTTACCCAAGGGATTGAGGATCCTTCCTCTTCCAGCTTAAATCCATCCCCTCTGTCCCAGTGCCGTGCTGGGCTCCACGTGCTCTGCTGGTGCAGCTGTGTTTGGGATTTGTTATAATTTATGGTAATACCTCCTCAATAGGATGTTTCTGGACAAGCAGAATCAGTTCTCATGTTTTATGGAAACATTTCCCCCACTCCAGTGTTATGGCACATGAAGATTAATTCTGGATTTTGGAGCCTGTCATTAGCTGGGCTGCAGAATTGGCTCTGTTGGTCCAACAAGCCTTGGAGATGTGAGGGCTGTGGAGGTGGGCATGGAGTTCCTGTGTTATTCCAGGGTGATGTTGGAGGCGGGGGTAAAACAGGGAGAACTTGGTAAAACAGGGGAAAAGCGTGGAGAGATGATGCAGAGGGGGAAGCTCTGCTGCTGCTCCGAGCTGGGAACAGCCCTGAGCACGAGCCCAGCAGCTCTGGGCACCTGGGGCCACCCAGCTTTCGGATTTCTCCTCATTTTGGCCCCCTTGTCCCCATTCCCCCTCGGCACTGCTCCCTCTGGAAGTGGATCTGTACCCTGGAGACAGGGAGAGGTTCACAGGGGGGGATGTGGATTGTAGGATGTGAGTGTGTTGGTTTNGGCGGGAACAGCCCTGAGCACGAGCCCAGCAGCTCTGGGCACCTGGGGCCACCCAGCTTTCGGATTTCTCCTCATTTTGGCCCCCTTGTCCCCATTCCCCCTCGGCACTGCTCCCTCTGGAAGTGGATCTGTACCCTGGAGACAGGGAGAGGTTCACAGGGGGGGATGTGGATTGTAGGATGTGAGTGTGTTGGTTTG
>VWZT01015205.1:22902-37883 GCA_013397055.1 Pachycephala philippinensis
CCATGGTTTCCCAAAATGGCACTTAAAAGTCTCCAATGCCAGCCTCACATGAACCATATAGACACAACCAGTCAGTGACTCAGGACTTTGTGTTTTCACTCCGTGTGCCCCCAGTGCAGCTGCCCTCCATCCCCTCGGCCTTGAGAGACACACGGAGATTCCTGCCCAGTGTCCCTTCTCCACAGCCAGCGCCTGCGGGATCCAAACCCCGGCCCCGGAGCGCAGGGCTCTGTGATTCCCTCTCGCCAGAGCAGCTCGGGCCGTGCCAGCAGCGGTGTCCCGGTGACGGGGCCCCTCCTCAGGGGAGCGGCGGCAGGGCAGGAGCAGCTGCTGCCTCTTGCTGGAGCATCCCAGGGATTTGTTCCCGGCAGCACATCGAACATCAAGGGCCGCTCTGAGACCCGGACACTTCACCCTTGCTGTGCCAGAGGTGGAATTGCTCTGGTCCCCGGTACCTGAGTGGGATGGCAGCGCTGGGGACGTGCTGTGAGCTGCAGCAGAGCCACATCTCCATCCCGGGCTCCTTGTGCTTCCGTGGCCTTGGGAAGCCACCTCCACCCTCCACCTCCTTGTGCTTCTGTGGGCTTGGGAAGCCACCTCCACCCTGCCCCGCCCCGGCTTCATCCCGGCGGCAGGAACCACCTCATTCCCAAGGGAAACACGGCTCATGGCACGGCCCAGCCCGGCTTTGTGGGGCTGGAATTCCATGGGTAGCAGCTCCCTGGTCCGTCTCTCCCAGCCTGGCAGGGCTGTTTGCTCGTGGGGCTGCAGGAGCTGCCAGGCCCAGGGCATTTCTGGGTGCCCAGGCTCCATCCCTGGCTCAGGGCCCTCCCTGCAATTCCAGACCCCCGGCAGCAGCTGGGGGCCAGAGCCTGGCCTCTGCTGTCCCTCGGACACTGCTCCTGTGACCACGCCAGGTGCCAGCGGTGGGGCAGGATGGGATGGGGTGTCCTGGGCTGAGGGAGGATGGCATGGGGTGTCCTGGGGGATGGGGTGTCCTGGGCTGAGGGAGGATGGCATGGGGTGTCCTGGGGGATGGGGTGTCCTGGGCTGAGGGAGGATGGCATGGGGTGTCCTGGGGGATGGGGTGTCCTGGGGCTGAGGCAGGATGGGGTGGGGTGTCCTGGGGCGGGGGGGGGGTCTCCAGCGGCCCCAGCCCCGCGCCAGCCTCCAGCCCAGCGCCAGCAGCAGCTGCCGAGGGAAGGCGGGGCTGGACCCGACCGGCAGCACAGGGAGAGCTCCCGGATCCCTCTTCCTGCTCTTCCCAGCTCAGATTTCCCACACAATTGTGCCTTCGCTTCATTTACCACTTCTGAGATTTTTTTTTTCTTGATTTTCCCCTCAGTTTCTCCCAACTCTTTGGCATCCCCCACACTCTGAGGGAAAGGGCCATGGGCTGAACTCCCCTCCCCAGGGCCCACGTGCTCTGTGCATTGGGGCAGCGCCTGGTACATCCCAGGTAAGGTACATCCCTCATGGAAAAGGCTCTGAATGGTCAATCTCATCCATCTTCTCCATGAGCACCATGGTCTTGTACATCAGCCTCATACTGGTCAGCACTGTCAGTGTGTGCATTTATACACAAATTAAAATTATACCAAAATATATACACTATATACACAAATATATATGTAAATATGCATATTTATATATAAAAATAAGAAGAAAGATTTATTCCTTAGAGCCTAAAATGCTCCCGAAAGAGCTACTCCCATCCTGCTGGTCTGCTCGTGTTGTACCTCTGCTAATGAATTAAGGATTTTATAAACTGAAAGGGCAGAAGTGTTGCCACCAAGTAAATCACCTTATCTTCCCCAGCTGAGAGCACAGACAACAGGTGAGCTGTGGAAAATCGTACAAAAGATGTATTGATTTCTCTTTTTTAAATGCCTTTTCCCACTTTCCCACCTCCCAGCTGGTGCCAAAGAGGAGATAAGAGCTGCCAGGACTTCTGAGGGGATGAGTCACCTTCTTTCAAACCTCTGGGACTTGACTTAGAAAAGTCAGAGAAAGAAAAGCCTCAGCCAAGGGAAAACAAGAGTCAGTGGGAGAAAAGGCTCCACACAGCGTAAGCTGGAGGCTCCAGCAGTGAGTTATCCGAGGGAGAGCTGCTGATGGGAGCAGGAGGGGACGGAGCAGTTCTGTGTGCTGGGCAGTTTAAAGCCTGGCTCTGTCCCAGGCTCCCGCTCCATCCCGGGCTCAGACATCCCCTGGACACGCCGTGATCCTGTATTTTGGCACTCTGAAGGGACAGGGCAGGAGCTACAGCCACACCTGGCTCAGTCCCCAGGGAGCAGGGCCTGGGTGTTTCCTGCCCTGGCTGCAGATGGAAAATGCTCCTGGGGGCGCAGCTGCAGCTGGAGCATCCCCTGCCCGGAGGGAGAGCCTGTCCCTGGGTGCCACGGCTCCTCGAGGCAGGAGTCACGCAGGAGAGGTGACTGAGGAGCGCTGAGGTCGTGTCCCGTGGCCAGAGGAGTCGTGCAGCTGTTTTGGGGCAGGGAGCTGTGCAAGGGCCGCTGGCAGAGGGCAGGGAAGGACGTTTGTTCCCTTTGCCTTCACTCTCCGTTGCTCCGGAGCCTCCCAGCCATGGGCTCGGTGGCAGCGCCTGACTCACAGGAGGCTCCGAGGAAGCCTTTTCCCCGTGAGACTTTCTGAGGGCCCTGGTGACTCACGGGGCCGTCGGGCACTCCGGTTCCCTGCCCTGCTTCTCCCCTTGGGAAGGGCAAGGGAAGGATGCTGCCTTCAGCCCGCATCCCTCACACTGCTCCAGCCCAGCCCAGCGCGGAGATCTGGGCTCCCTGGCCCCTTCCCGGCGGGCTCAGCACTCTCAGCTGCTTTGGACCATCCTGCTGGCAATTCCTCACGAGTCTCCTCTCATTTCCCTCAACAGCTGCCCAAAGCAATGCTGGATGTGATCAATCCTCGCTCCAAATCACCCAGCACTCTGCTGGAACCCTGGAGGTTGAGCCACGGCTCCTGTTGTCTGTCCTTGACATTCCCAGCCTGGCAGCCTCCTGGGTTCAGGGGATCCCGCACGTCCTTGCTTGGGATTTTTGCCCATGTGTGTGTAAGTGTGGATGTCCTGGCACAGCCCCGAGCTGTGGCACTGCCACCCCTTCCCAAGAGCTGTGCAGCACTGGATAGATGGGATCAGCCTTCCCAGGGGTTCCAGTGTTCCACCCCTTCCCAAAAGCCGTGTAGCACTGGATGGGATCAGCCTTTCCCAGTGTTCCACCCCTTCCCAAGAGCTGTGCAACACTGGATGGTTGGGATCAGCCTTTCCCAGTGTTCCACCCCTTCCCAAGAGCCGTGCAGCACTGGATAGATGGGATCAGCCTTTCCCAGTGTTCCACCCCTTCCCAAGAGCCGTGCAGCACTGGATAGATGGGATCAGCCTTCCCAGGTGTTCCACCCCTTCCCAAGGAACCAGGCAGCACTGGATGGGATCAGCCTTCCCAGGTATTTCCCAACAAACTCAGTGCCTTCATCTCTCCTTGTGCAGGATGTGGCACCAGGATTTCTCTGCCTAACTCATGGAATCTCCTGAGCTGGAGGGACCCACAAGGAACACTGAGTCCAGCTCCTGCCCTGCACAGACACCCCAACAATCCCAGGCTGTCCCTGAGAGGTTGTCCAAACCCTGCTGGGAGCACTGGGCCCCAGAGCCAGCAGCTTTAGGACATTCACTGTACATTGGGAATCTGCCTCCCACACAGACATGCCAACATCTCAGGCTGTGGTTTTGTGGGAGACTCCAATCCATTTCTGAAGCACAGGATGGAAATCCCTGAGCATAGGGACACACAGGGGTGGAAAGCTCAGCTGCTTCGGGGGCTGATCCATCCCCAGGTTCGGATCTAAATAAAATACACTGCAGCAGAGCCTCAATCACACATTTCCTAGCAGTGCTCATTATCACAGCATCAGAGTATGTCACAACCCATTAATTAACTAATCTTCCTGTCCTTTGAGTACATTATCCCTACTTACAAGTGGAGATTTGAGGTTCAGAGAGATTAAAACCCAAAGTTTCCAGGAATGCTGATTGCTCTGTGCTGCATATGATGGGAGTGCCAAGCAAAGCACACCAGAGGTGGTGCCTCCTTCCCCCCTCTGTGGTACCAATTATTCTATTTCCCACCGCTCCCCTTTCCCATTTTTCTTTCTGACCCTTTTTCCATTCACCTCTTTGCCTGCATTAGGTCTCTGAGAAAAACCTCCCCAGTATCCTGCGTCCTCCTGGTGTTTGTGGCCCTTGGCTTGAGTTGGAACATGGGACGTGGCAGGTCCTGGTTGACCCAGATCCACCAGCGGTGACCTGTGGGTGACCTGCTGAGCTCTCACTGCTGCTGAGCTCTCACTGCTGCTGGGCTCTCACTGCTGCTGAGGTGCTTCTCTCTCTTCTCACTGACATCCCTCAGTCCTGAATCACACACCTCCGTTGGTTATTTAAAATCATTGGCATTTAAACCGTTACAGGATGGGGCAGAGAGAAGGGAAGAGGAGAATTTGGCAGCTCTGGCTCCGTGCACAGTGAGCAGAAGGGTCAGCACAGGTCAGCCCAGTGCAGCCCCCTCTGACCACTCCCCTGAACCCCCTTCCCCATCTCCAGTCTCCCCACAGCTGGCCCTGCTGCGTCTCCTCAGCAGGTTGGGTGCTGGAAGCCAAAATCTTCCTCCCTGCAGCCTTCCTGGAGAGCTGTCCCCAACTTAGGAAAGCAGCCTGAGAGATGGCAACGCCATGTCCCAAAAGATGCCCAGAACACAGGAGAGAACCTCTCCACGTGTGCCTGTTTGCAGCACCCCCCTGCCCCGGCAAAGGCAAGGCAAATCCCACAGAGGGGTCCCACCTTGGCTGTGAAATGAGCCCCCAAGTGCCGAGTGCCAGCAGAGCTCCCCAGTTATCCAAACACCCCCTCCCCAGGTGATTTTACATCCCAGGGAGGTGCTGTTATCCAACAGCAATCATCAGCTAAACAGCTTCAATTGCCTATGAAATGGAGAAATTCCCAAATGGGAGTGCAATCTGGGAAGCACTTTCTGATGGATGTTTAATGGGAATATTGACTATCTGGGCTTTTCTGCCTAATCAGTGCAGTGGATTTATGTGAATGCTCATTGTTCAGCCCTCAGTGTCATCAGGCAGCTCTGCTTTGATTATGGTGATTGATTCTGCTCTGCTGCTCTGTCTGTAACAGCTCAGAGCTGATTCAATTCCCTCTCAGCTCCCTCCCCAAAAAATCAGCTGCGTTTGGGACTTCATAGATTTTTCAGAAGAGCGTGAAAAAAATCCATCAGGATCATTTTCCCTGCCCTGCTCGTCAGCCTGGCCCCTGAGCTTTGTGCAGTAATTCCCACCTCAGATCCAATAACAGGGATCAAAGGAGAATCCCTGCTCCTGAAACTCAGCCCCCCCAGTGCTGGAGAGCACGGGCACGGCCCAGCTCTGCTCCCGGCAGCAATCCCTCCCTGCCAAGAGCAGGCACCTCTTCCTGCAATCCCTCCCTGCCAAGAGCAGGCACCTCTCCCTGCTCTCCTCTGTCTGGCTCGAGCTCCCAGGCACTCTCTCCTGTTACACCTCCGTCTGCAGGGCCAGAAATCCTCTGTCATCGATTTCTGCTCTCCATAAAGTCCCTCCTTAATCCTCTCTTTGTTAAGCTAAACACACCAAGATCCCGGAGCTTCTCACAGTAAGCAGGTTTCCAATCCTTTAAGCATTTTCTTGGCTCTTCCCTCAACCCTCCCCAGTCACCTGTTGATCCCAGCCTGGACACAGCCTCCCCGCAGCTTTGTCAGGAGCTGAGCTCATCCAACCTCCTTTTACCTCTAAAGCATCTGTTGTTTGTAAGGCCAAGGATGCCCCAAGCCTGTTTAGCCCCAGGAGCCCCTCGTGGGGACTTCTGCAACTTCTGCTGCTTGGAAAGCGCTCTGACATCCTGTGAGCAAGGACAGAGCCCAGGAGCTGAGCCCAGACCCTGCCCAGACGCTCGGGGGGTCTGACACCCCCTGTGACAGCTCCTGCACAGCAGCTCCACTGACTCTGGTCCCTCCTCTCACCCTGGGTGGGCTACGGCCACAGGAAATGGCCTCAAGGGGCACCAGGGATGGTTTGGGTTGGATGTTAGAAAAATTCCTTTATGGGAAGGATGGGCAGGGATTGGAACAGGGCAGTGCTGGAATACCCATCCCTGGAGGTGTCCCAAAGCCTGTGGATGTGGCACTTGGGGACGTGGTCAGTGGTGAGTTCAGGGCTGGACTTGGGGATCTCAATGGTGTTTTGCAACCTTTATGATTCGTGTGATGACAGGACAAGGGGGGTGGTTTTAAAATGGAAAGGAGAAGGTGGGAAAAAAATCTTTATTATGAGGGTGTGAGGCCCTAACACAGGGTGCCCAGAGCAGCTGTGGCTGCCCCTGGATCCCTGGCAGTGCCCAAGGCCAGGCTGGACACTGGGGCTTGGAGCACCCTGGGACAGTGGGAGGTGTCCCTGCCCATGGATGGGGTGGCACAGGATGGTTTTTAAGGTCACTGCCAGCCCAAACCATTCCGTGATTCCGTCATTCTCCATCTGCTGAGCTGTTTAACTGCCTCTCCAGACCCAGAAATGTTTTGAGATGTGTAAGTGCCTCTAAACTGGATTCCCAGCTTGGGCTTTACTCTCCCAGGAACATCAGCCCAGCAGTGAATCCCACGGTCCCCAAGCAGCTCCCGGTGCTGTGCAGGTCTCCCCACGTGGCCAGACTGGGTCCCACAGAAACACCTCCCATAAAACTCCATATCAAAGTCAGGTGCAGAGCAGCCTCTGCTGAATTCCCTTTTCCAGGGAGTTAAAGCAGCTGCACAGGATCCTTCTCCCCATCTGACCCTTGTCCCTGTCACCCCACGCTGGCACAGCCTTCGGGGAGTCAAACCTCTTGCAGAAGCACATTTCCCTGCCAAGGCTGGCTCAGGCAGCGGGTGACAGCGCTGCCACTGAGCTGTCACACACCAGATGAGACCCTCTCCTGCAGCACTGCCAAAGCCCTCGCTTTCCTAAGGGTTCCAGTGCTCTCAATCCTTGGCACACATTTGGCACCTTCCTGTCTTCAAAGGAATGTGGGTCAGAGTCTCTCTGTGGACGGAGAGGAGAGTGGGGAATTGTTGATGCAGAAATATCCCTCGTTGGATGGCCCAGCTGGACTGGAAATCTGGGCACCAGGGAATGTTCACAGAGTGAGAGGGAAAAGAGCTCTCAGCCTGTGTTTGAACACAGCTACACACAGGGCTGGTCCCCAGGCTTCCAGCCAGTGATCCTTCATGGATCGTGGAATCATGGAATGGGTTGGAAGGGTATTAAAGCCCATCCAGTGCCACCCCCTGCCATGGGCAGGGACACCTCCCACTGTCCCAGGGTGTTCCAAGCCCCAATGTCCAGCCTGGCCTTGGACACTTCCAGGGCTGGGAAATGTTCTTGATTTCCCAGTCCAGAATCCACGGCAATCCAGCAGAATACAATGACCAGAATCCATCTTTTTACCACCTAAAACACTGGTGCTTTGTTTTCTTCTTGACTTTAAGAAGCTCCAAGATTTAAAGGAAAATCGGCTCCAAAGTGAGGGCTCACAGGTCGAATTTTGGCACCTGAAATTCAGGAATACCCTTCAAACTGCTTCCTCTCAGTCACTGGAGGGACATCAACGCCTTCAGGAGAGATGGGCAAGGCTGGAGAGATGGGCAAGTTTGGAGAGATGGGCAAGTTTGGAGAGATGGGCAAGGCTGGAGAGATGAGCTCGGACTGGGATCATTCAGCCCGGCTCCGTTAAATCTTTTCCAGGTGGAAGTGTCCCTGCCCATGGCCGGGGTTGGGACCCGATGGTCTTTGGGGTCCCTTCCATGACTCTGTGAAATGTTCCTCCCCAGCTGGGGGGTCTGAGGTGGGCTCAGCAGCACATGGAACCTTTTCCTTATTCCCCTTCCCTGCTCGGACAGGACCCATTTCCCTGCCTGGGGCTGACGAGGAGTCAGGCAAATCTTCCCAGGCAGAGATTTTTCCTCTCCTCAGTGACTGGATTTGGGAAAGAGTTAAAAAACATGGCTCTGTCTCAGGCTGCCCATGTGATTTTTTAACAAGTTTTATCAGGCCAGAGATTTCAAAGAGCTCTGTTCCTGTTAGAAACACCAAAAAAAAAAAAGAGCCAGATTTGTTCCTGACCACGAGGCATCTGGCAAGTCCTGCTGTGACATGAAGAGACAGACCTTCAAAGGGGCTGGTGGAGATCCAGCCCTTCCTCACCCCAGGGCTTCTCTCCCTTCATCCAAAAGGAGAAAGCTGCCTCAGATCACCGAGGTGTTTTGAGGCCACATTCACAAATATCCCCTGCAATCCTTGTCAGTGGAGGAAGGAAAGGCAGATAAGAGGTTTGGCTGGACAGATGGAGCGATTTTCCACTTCTGTTACAATCCTTGAGCGATGGCAAAAGGATTTTGCTCTGAGCAGGAAATATGGGAAGAAATATTCCCCCCAGCATTTTCCTTTGGGTTCTGGGAGAACTTGGCAGCACCAGGACAAAGCCTCTCCTGAGCACAATCCCAGCAGCCAGCCTTTTGTGATCTCCCAGACCAGTCCATGCATTTCCCAACCCTCAGAGCGCCTCTTCCCAAGGAACATTCCCAGTCCCCTTCACTTCCCTTTGCCTTCGCCCTGCTGACACCCAGCTCAGGGAGGTTTCTGTGTTGGGACCTGCACAAAGAGACTTTGTCCTCTTGTTGTGGTCCTGGCACAGTCGAGTCACCTCCAGGGCACGACAGAGCAGCTCTGGGCACCAGGAGGTGATCCCACAGCGTGCCAAGGCTGTTCTCTCACTGAGGGGGACGGCACGAGGCAAGGACCTGGCTCACAAAGCAAAACAGTGCCTTGCAAGGCCCCTCCTAAGCTGAGCTTGGGGTTGATGGAAGCATGGAAGAGTGACCAAAACCCACCCTGGCTCAGAGCTCTGCTGATGAGCTGTGATTTCTCGAGTGAAAAACTGCTTTAATTAATTCTTAAAGAATTGCTGAGAAGCCCAAGGAGTCGATCCGTGCGCTGCAAACGTGGATTTACACCCAGAGCAGTAGGGAGAGCTGCAGCTCAGACCTCCCAGCACTGCCCTCTACAAGAGCTGATCTGCAGCAACTTCTTACTCTGCAGAGCTCAAATCAGATAATCCAAAAATTTCCACACAGGATGCTTTACCTCGGGTTGACCTCATCCGCAGAACCTGCTCAGCTGTTTCCAGAGCAAGGTTAAAGGAATATCTCCTGGTTTGCCTGGATCCATCGATCTGTGGTCAGGCTTTTGTTCTGGAAATTCTCTCTCTGGTGCTCTGCAACAGGGAGTAAATGGAAAAAGCAGTGTGGGATCAGCTGCCGGAGTCTGCACGAGTGTGCAGTGAGGGGGATGCAGATTGCCCAGCCAGCCTTTCCCAGATCTGTGCTTTACAGCCCCGACTCTGCCTCATCTGCTGCCTGTGGCAGGTTTGTTTTAGCTGGGACAGACGTGGAAGGCAAAAGCAGGGAGTCCTGTGGTGTTTGTAACCCTGCTGCAGGGACAGGACTGCTCCTCTCCTGGCCTCTGAAGGGGTTCACCCTTTAATGCAGATCCCAGAACTCACTTTTGGCAAATCTAAAATGGCTCCAGCCCCTCTCAGCTCGCTGGGGTCAGGAACTGGGAGGTCTGTCCACGTGCCAGGCAGCCTGGGATGGGTTTGTGGCGAGGTGGGAGGTGCATTAGGGACCTGAGCAGAGCAGGGTGTGGGTGTCCTGCTCTGCCCAAACCCTGCCAGCAGCTGCTGCTGGGAGCTGGACTCTGTCCCAGTGCCGTCACCTTCTGTCCTCGTGTCACCCTGGCACAGGGCTGTGCTGAGCGTGTTTTGCCATCCCTTCTGCCAGGTCCTAAACCCGGCCTGGTTCGGGGTCTTCCAGGCTCTCTGCATCCAAAAGTGTGGATCTCAAAGCTGCTGCTGCTTTTCTGCCCCCACTCCCTGTTTTTGACTCATTCCAACTTCCTGCAGCGTTTCCCTGCTCTGTTACCCAGAGCAGCTGTGGCTGCCCCTGGATCCCTGGCAGTGCCCAAGGCCAGGCTGGACATTGAAGTTTGGAGCAGCCTGGGACAGTGGAAGGTGTCCCTGCCATGGCAGGGGTGGCACTGGATGGGCTTCAGCCCTTCCAACCCAAACCATTCTGGGATTCAACTTCCAGTTCTGCACATCAGAGCAGCTGCCTGCTCTGCTAAACAGGGATAAGAGTTTTGCCAAAGCCTAGCGAATATTTCTCCTAAGCCTCCAGCATCCTGACACTCACACCACCGTTATTTATGCTGCAGAGTGGAAAGGCAGGCAGGATTTTAATGGAAACATCCTCTAATCCATCTGCATGAGCGTTTCCAGCTCTGTGTTATTCGGCAGCCCAGCTCTCCCTACCATGGGCAGCCCACCACTCAGCACCTCCCACGCTGAGGCTGAGAGCCAGAGTAACTCTCCCAGATGGCCAAATGCCAAGGAAGAGGGTATTTGTAATGGGAACAGAGAGGAAAAACTGCTCCTGTCAGAAGCAATCGGGCCGCCCTTCCCATCCCCAGCGCACCGAGCGCCTCGGCAGTGACACTCAGGTGAGCTGGAATGAAGGGGCCGGTGCTGCCCTGCCAGGAGTGATTCCCTGCCTCCCTCAGCTGTGGGAGCTCCCTGGGAAGGACAGCAGGACACGGCCCAGGAGCTGCCAGTTAATCCATGGAGCTCTGGAGGGCTGGGCTGGAGGCAGGACAAGGCACCGTGACCCTGGCCAGGACCCTGGTTCCCAGCAGAGACCAGCACTGAGCTCCTCGGAGCCAGAACCACCCAGCCCAAGGACGGGGAGGTCCCAGGGCAGCTCTGCAGGCTCAGCAGGAGCTGAGGGGTTGGGATGCTGCTCAAGAGGAAGCTTTTTCCCAGTGTCACATCAGGGGCACTTCAACAAAAGCAGTGGCAGAAGACATCCCCACCCAGCCATTCCAAAATCCCGGGCTCCTGGTGCTGTTAAATGAGTGTCTGAAAGCCTGGGTCGGACAGATAAAGAGAAAGTGGAGAGCAGGTCCTCAGGTAGAGCAAGCAGCCATCCCTCCAAGGGAATCAAATGACTCTCCCTGGGTTTTAGCCCAAGCAAAGGCCGTCAGAACTCGGCAGAGAAGATTGCCCTGCCCTTGCTCAGAGCCCAGCTCTGCCCAGCACAGGGGGATCTGTTCTTCCTCGGATGCCAGAGAGCAGAGTCCCAGAGCCTGCTGAGACAAACAGCAATTTAAGAAGTGTTTAAACACGCTGTCCCCTGAAAGGAAATGGAATAACCATGAGACTGTGGAGAAGCAGGACAGGATTCCTACAGAGGGGAGCTTTCTCTGTGAGAAGAGGATTTTTGTGAGCAGCCAGTCGGAAGCCCAGTGGTTCCACTCCAGACCAGTAGTCCTTGTCCTTCACAGATCTCCCTGTGATGGAGAAGGAGTCACTTAAAATAACGTTAGGGCAGCGACAACAGCACCAATTTGCCTGATAAAGCCTTTATCCTAATCTTGATAGGAGCTGACAATCGGTGTCATCCCGAGTTAGCAGCTCTGAGCTGCAGCCCAAGTCCTGCTGGAAGGACTAAGCTGCAGCTCCTGGAGGGATTTTACTGGGTTGGAAGCTTGTGAAAAACACAGAAACTCTGTTTTCCCAGGGTCTTGTTTTTTCAGAGTCCCTGGCAGGAGAATTGGATATTGGGAAGGAATTGTTCCCCGTGAGGGTGGGGAGGCCCTGGCACAGGGTGCCCAGAGCAGCTGTGGCTGCCCCTGGATCCCTGGCAGTGCCCAAGGCCAGGCTGGACACTGGGGCTTGGAGCAGCCTGGGACAGTGGGAGGTGTCCCTGCCCATGGATGGGGTGGAATTAAATTGTCTTTAGGCTCCTTTCCAACCCAAACCTCCCCGTGATTCTGTGGGAAGCCCGAGAGAAAGCCAGGTGGGTGTGCATCCACGGGGACACAAAGGGAACACAGGGATCCAGGATGGCTCCTGCTCTGCCAAGGAACCTCTGCAGGCTTCTGTGATGTGAAACACGGCTCTGTTTGTGTTCTCCTCCCACCTCTGTCTGTCTCCCAGCTCTGATAACTGCAGGTATTTACAACTCCCCGTCCCTTTGGCTGAGCTCCCTTTCAGCTGCCATCCATCCCGCTGCAGGTAGACAGCCGAAAGTGGGTCAGATTAATCTGAGTGTGGACAAATGAATCCTGCTCCAAGTGACAACTTCTGTCATGTGCAATTCACCCTGCTCCCTCTCTGCCTCGAACAGAAAAGTGTGTGCAGCCTGCAGACACCGGCATTCTGGAGGAATTGCTTCATTTTGATTTGCTTTTTTCTGGCTGTCACTGGAGATGTTACAGACAGGCAGCTGCACCAGGGGAGTGCCCTGTCTCATGTCCACAGGCTGCAGCAGTTGAGTCACAGAAGCCTCCCACTTGTGCAGGGTTTTCAGCCCAAATGTCACTGGGTGGAAGGCCTGGGGGTGGCTCTCGAAGGGTCTCTCAGCCCCACAGGCCGGGTGTGGCCACTGCTCCACGTGCTCCTGGCTTCACCTCCTCCCTCCTGGCTGGGCAGAGCCCAGGTGTGCTAGGGGCAGCTGAGAATTACAAAATTGGAGTAGTTTGGGTTGCAAGGGCAGCCTGGGCTCCTGGGAGATGCCCCTGCCAATGGCAGAGGTTGGAACTGTTTGGACTTCAAGGTCCCTTCTGACCCAAACCCATGTGGGGTTTTCTGTGCCCTTTACAGATCAGCCTCACAGCAGCAGGGGCAGGGCAGGGGTCTGGGGGGCTCAGCCAGCCCCCCCACACGGGGAGCCTGTGCCACCTGCCCCAGCTGCAGCAGGGAGGTGACAGTGCCACCCTGATTCCCTGTAGGTCCGGGGAACACCGGGGGGTGCAAAGCAGCCTTTGCCAGGAGTGTGCCAGGAGTGTGCCAGGGCGTCCCAGCCCAGGGCATGGCGTCCCTTCCATTCCCACAGGGACAGAGGCAGGAGAGGCACCAGGGCCACCCACAACTGCTCCGGGGCATTGACCACGGGAGGGGAGGGGAGGGCTTTCCCCATCCCACCCAAGGCAGAGCTTTCCCCATCCCACCCAAGGCAGAGCTTTCCCCATCCCACCCAAGGCAGAGCTTTCCCCATCCCACCCAAGGCAGAGCTTTCCCCGTCCCACCCAAGGCAGAGCTTTCCCCATCCCACCCCAGGCAGAGCTTTCCCCGTCCCACCCCAGGCGGGGCTGATCTTTGCCCCACACACCTCCCAGGTGACAGGGGGCACACTGCAAAGCTCCCCTCACACCCGTGCCTCACTCTGGGCAGCCCTGGCAGGAAAAGAAGCAGCATTTTCCCATCACCCTCTCAAAACACCCTGTGCTGGTGAACATCCCCACCTTGCTGTGCCCTCTGCTGCAGGATGAACAGCTCCATCCTGCAGCACTCCCACCCTCTGCCTCAGCCCTCCTCCTTCTCTGGCCGAAAAACCCCCAGTGGCTGATGTTTGCTGTGACATTTTCGGGCATTTTCCTGCCTATGGAAACCGAAAAGTGACCAGCACGGATTTAATTGTGCTGGTGGGCTGGCCTTACATAAAGGCCTGAATTCGTTCCACAATGTGCTCCTAAAGGCTCTGTGGGAGGCATGGGCTTAGCAAAGGGGACTTAAAAGCTCAGTGCTCACTCCCCAATTATGGTAACGAGGGGCAACGTCGGGGTTTGCATCACTGCCTGCTCAGGAAACTTCTCCAGGTTCATTTTGGATTTTCTCTGAACTGCCCCTCGAATCTCTGCAGGTGGATGCTGTGCAGGACAGGGGGTCACTGCTCACCAGGGTTTTGTGGTTTTTGTGCTTTCTGCCTCTGCCCTGAGCTCTGTCTCTGCTGTCGTTACGGTGTTGCTCTAACTGCAGGAACGAGTTATTGCCACGTGTCCTCTTCAAACTGCACAAATGAGACTGATGCTGCTGCAGCTCCCTTGTCTCCAAACTGGTGTTTAGGAGGTAAAACTGGGGTGCACTTGAGTCCTGAAAAGGTCTTTTTGCTAAACAAGGCCCAAGCAGATCCTGTGCTGAGGAAATCAGTGCCAGCAGCAATAACAAAAGCACAAGTGAGACCCACCATCTCTCCCAATCACCAGCTTTAGGTTAAGTCTTTTCACAAAGACCCAGAGTGAGTGTTACTCATCAGTCTGCTCATATTTAAGTTGCTTGAGGCCTCACTTTTCAGCTTTCCTTGTAATTACAAGAGTTTTCACAAATTAATTACAGAGAGAGAAGGGAAAAAAAACCAAAGCATAATCATGTAAGTGCTGGAAGTGGGTGCTGAAATATTCCTGATAAACTGTGCTGCCAGCTGAGGGCTCCTGTAAGGGTTTGGACATACAAATCTTATGTCCAAATATAAATTTATGTCCAACACAACTTTGGATCACCCTTTTTCTACAGCTGATCTCTGTCTCGTGGCAGAGACACCCTTTGCACATGTCCCATGTACAAACAAAAGCCCCTGAATTTGGAAAACTGGTTCCTGTCCTGGTCCTTTCCCTGTTTTCGTGTGCCTGAGGGATCCATCCCGGCCCTTTGGTGGTGCCTGGCCCAGGGGGGCACACACCCACTCGGGGCTCCCTTCCAGAGGTCATGTTTTCTTCACACATTTGTAGGTTTAAGTCAGTGCAAGGAGAGTTCTGAATCAAATTAAGAGTCCTGGGGATGGGCCGAGGCCGTGGAAGAGCAGGAGGGCCCTGGCAGTGCTTCGGAGGCTGCTGCTCTCTGCAGCACTTCAGGCTCCTCTGGGAGTCACCAGGATCCTGCTGGCAAACACCAGGAGAGGCGGCCCTGGCATGGCCGGGGGGTGCCTTCATCCCCTGGGATCCGAGCAGACAATTCCCACATCTTCCCATGGCATCACATCCCATGGCATCGCATCCCATCGCATCCCATCCCATCCCATCCC
>VWZT01015205.1:94408-126039 GCA_013397055.1 Pachycephala philippinensis
AATATTAATGCAATTAATTGTAGAATCCCAGAATGGAAGGGACCTTAAAGCTCAACTCATTCCACCCCTGCCATGGCAGGGACCCCTCCCTCTGTCCCAGGCTGCTCCAAGCCCCAGTGTCCAACCTGGCCTGGAACACTGCCAGGGATGGATTTTACAGACATCATCAACGCAGACCCATCAGTGCAGGAGCAGCGGGTGTGGGGATGAGGGGGTGCTCGCTTCCCTTCCTGCACACACCCCCAGCCCCTTGGGGTGCTTCCCTGGGCTCGCCCAACTCTCCCTCCCACAGTCAGGGCAAGGATTCATCAATAGTTATTAAAATCCCAATACTAATATTGATTAACAGTAGTAATTAAAGCCTTGCAAATGATTTTGTGCTGGAAATGGGGACAGTTCCAGGCCCCCTACCCAGAGTGCTCCAGGGACCTCTGGCCCAAGGTGACATTTGGGAACAGGAAGGCACGGGGGACTGTTCTGGGGTTTCCTGGCACAAAAGGTGAACTGAAAGAGCCCAGCCGTGGCAGCAGCAGAGTCAGAGCCCTGCTGGCACCGAACACGTTGGGATCCTGTCACCAGGGCCCTGGGGTGCACCCTGCAGATGCAAACATCTGGATGGAGGTGAAGCCTTCCCCAGCACCTCCCAGCCCCCAGCAGCCCCCAGCATCCCCCAGGTGGGTCAGAGGCACCCAGCAGCTCCTCCCGTCACCTCGAGCTCTCCCCAAGCACCTGTAGGGAGCATTTAGGGAGAAATTCCTCCCTGTGAGGGACGTGAGGCCCTGGCACAGGGTGCCCAGAGCAGCTGTGGCTGCCCCTGGATCCCTGGCAGTGTCCAAGGCCAGGCTGGACACTGGGGCTTGGAGCCACTGGGACAGTGGGAGGTGTCCCTGCCCATGGATGGGGTGGCAGTGGTTGGGATTCTGTGAACTTCTACCCTTCCTGGATCGCTCTGCGCCACCACAGGTCTCCCTGAAGCCGAAACTCACCCTGCAGGTCCTGCCAGCTCCACGAGAGGACAAATGCTCCAAAACCCGGTCTCTCCAGAGAGGATCCCTGTGGAAGCGTGGCGGGAACCCGAGGGCACGGCGGGGTTCAGTGGAGCAGCTGGGAATGAGCAGCCTGGCACACAACCGGGAGAGATTCCAGGGCAGGACGGGCTCGCAGCCATCAGGAAACCATCACGGGCCAGAGGGACAGCAGAGCCTGGGAAGGGCTTTCCAGGGAAGGGCAGCGGGGGGCCAGGGCTGGGATGGAGCAGGGAGAGGGAGCCAGAGGGAGCCCTGGGCAGGGGACAGGCCCCGGTGTCCCCCAGCAGCCATAAGAGCGTGGCCTCACTGTCACTCCATGGAATGGGACATTTCTCCTCATTCCCCTGCTCCTCAGCCAGGCAGCAGCGCTTCCCACCGGGAACGTGAGCAGGGCTGTGGCACGGGAAGCCCCTGGCCCTGGCCGGGCTGGGAGCAGCAGCTGGAGGCTGAGCAGAGCCCACAAAAGGCCTCTTTGTGGGCAGGAACAGGCGCTGTCCCCTGTCACCCTCCAGGGGCTGGCAGCTGAGCCCCAGCCCGGGATTCCGGAGCGAGCCCAGGGCAGGGGGCTGGGGTCACTCAGAGCCCTGGGACCACGGCCAAGGAGACGCCCTGGGGGGGTGCTTTCAGGGGGTTCTCACCCCCAGGCGCTCCCTGTCCCAGGCACGGAGGAGGGAGGTGGCACATGGACACAGGAGCACAGGAGGGTGACCCAGGGGCTTCGTCAGCTCAAATTCCACCGTCCTTACCCTGGCACAGGCCCTTCTGCAAAGGACACCCTCAGGTGTGACACAATCACAGAATCCCAGGATCACTGGGGCTGGGAAAGATCTCCAGGATCACCAAGTCCGAGATGTGCCCGATGCCCCCTTGTCCCCAAGCCAGAGCCCTGAGAGCCATCCCTTGGACACCTCCAGGGATGGGGACTCCAAACCTCCCTGAGCAGCCCCTGCCAAGACCTGAGCACCATTTCCATGAGGAAATTTTCCCAATATCCAACTAAAGCCCCCTGGCCCAGCCTGAGGCCGTTCCCTCTCCTCCTGTCCCTGTTCCCTGGGAGCAGAGCCCGACCCCCCCGGCTGCCCCCTCCTGTCAGGGAGCTGTGCAGAGCCACAAGGTCCCCCCTGAGCCTCCTTTTCTCCAGGCTGAGCCCCTTTCCCAGCTCCCTCAGGAATTCTCCAGCCCCTTCCCAGCTCCCTCAGGAATTCTCCAGCCCCTTCCCAGCCCCGTTCCGTTTCCTGGACTCGTGGCCCTTCTCCAGTCCACCATCTCCAGCATTGTGCTGCTCACACAAACTCGTGCCCTGGCAGACCCCAGTGAGGTCCCCTCAGAGCCGATGTCCCATCGCTCCCATCCCGGTGACAGTCCCAGAGATGTCACAGGAACCCGGCTCCTCAGCCTCCGGTCCAGCCGGTCAGTCCCAGGGCTCTTCCCTCTCCGGAGGAAGGTCAGGGCTGTACTCAGCACGAGTCACGGAGGCCTGGCCAGAGGGACCCAGGACCATCCATGGGATGTTCCGAATCTGTCCCAGGTGGGGGAGCAGCACAACCTGGGGAGAACAACTTGGAATCTCCTTGGCATCGTGGAGTTCGAAGGAGCTTCTGCTGAAGCAACAGGGCTGCAGCACATGGGTACATGAATAAAACTGGATTGGATTAAAAATCCCCTTTTTCCCTAGGAAGACTCTCACAAGTGTCCTCATCCCCCTGGAATTTGAGCTCCTTCCAGGAGCATTAATCAGCGTGGCTTCCATTTGTCACGCCGAGGTCGCTCACCCTCCCGCAGGGTCCCGTTTGGCTGGGGGAACTCACTTTATCTGCTGATGTAGGGAGAAAAATATTAATAAAAGCTTGACTTTCAAACCCTGCTCGTGTGAAAGAGTCGGGCCTTTCCCATTTCCAGCCGAATTCCTGCCCCAGGCCGAATTCCTGCCCCGGCCCAGCCGACTAGCGCTGACTTCAGCTGGCCCGAGGTGCAGCCCCGGCTCATAAAGGCAGCACAAAGGAAACAATACATTAAAATCTGCTTTACAGCATTAAAGTGGGATCTGCACTAATGAACAGCCAGCCAGGAAGTCATGTCTTCCTCAGGGAATTGTTTCAGGAAAAGTGAATTATAATCCAGGATGCACTCACGTTAAAAATGAGACGGGCTTTGGGGAGGTCTGTCACAAAGTCCCTAATCCACTGATTTTGGGTGCCAATGCAGGGGTGGGACTGGATGGGTTTTCAGGTCCCTTGCAATCCAAGCCATTCTGGAATTCTGGAAGTGATTTCCTTACCTGCTTTGGCACAGGGCAAATCCTTCATCTCCTCCTCTCCAAAGTCTTCCCGTTGTGCTCTCAGTGACCAAACGAATGGAGCAACAGAAATCCTGGGAAGAGTCACGTCCAGGCCAGGTCCAGGCAAGGGACAGGACAGTGCCTAAAGACTGTGGGGAACTCCCCTTTCCAAGGAAATTGGGCACTTGAGCCATGTTTTCACATCATCACTGCGATGGATTTCCATGGGAATCCTCCCAGACACCAGCCATGAGAACGTGTCCCAGACATCCCCCGAGCCCCACCAGCCCTGATCTGAGAGGGGCTCTCCACAGGAAGGACTCCAAAAACATCCAAACCACCTGGAGAGGGGCTCTCCATAGAAAGGACTCCAAAAACACCCCCAGGGCTGCAGTGACAGAGAAGGATCACGAGTGATTCCCTCAGGATGGAATTTACAGCACAAAGGAAGAATGCGGGGAAATGGTCACAAAGGAGGAAATGGAAGGGGCTTCTGAAGGCCTCTTATTTTAACATAAAGCGCATTTCAAGGCAAAAGGTGGATTTTTACACCTCTTTTCCATTTCTTTCCCTTGTCCATCTCATCCATGAGGTTTCCCAGCCCCGGTCCAGGCTGTGGACACACATCTGTCCTACACAGCAATCCCTGGGGGGTGATGCCGATCAAAGGACAGTTCTGAATAACTGAAAACACAAATCTGCTCCTACAGCATTCAAAAAACCCTGTCCTGCCCCAATTCCACTTCCAGCGCTCTGCAGAACTTACCCCAGAAGTCTCTGTGTACAGCAGATTGAGAGCGGATGACTCCACTCTGGAATCAGCACAAGACAAGCACAATTTCCTGAGGTTTTGGAAAGCAGTTTGGCGTGCTGGAAGCAGTGACTGCAAATGTCAACAGCCTCCTTCCCGAAACTACAAACACTGGATGCTCTGCACCCACAGGAGCTTTACCCACCTGAGGGCAGGGAACGCCCTTGGAACAGGGGGCTCAGCTCAGGAGCAGCCCCCATGGAGGAATCAGGGAAGGACGGATGGGAACACCCCCACCACCAGTTTTGGGGGGCAAATTCCATCACCCAAAGGTTTGTCCAGCCCTGGAGCCCCCACCCCTGCAGGGATTTGAAAGCCCTGTGGACGTGGCACTTGGGGACATGGGTCAGGGGTGGCCCTGGCAGTGCTGGGGGAGCACTGGGCTCGATCTCAGAGGGATTTGGGAACAGCAAGGCCCTCAAGCTCCCTTCATTCCTCATCACTGAAAGCTTGAACGCACAGATAAGCAGCTGAGTGGCCTTGAACGAGCTCCAAGTGAGGCAGGATCTCCTTAGGGCTCCAACACCCCCAGTCCCAGGGAACAAATCCATCCCTGTGAGTCTCAGAGAATCCATCAGAGCTCAGCCCCAGCAGCTCCAGCACCTTCTGCTTCAGGAACACACAAAGCTCATTTCCAGCCCCAGAACAGAATTCCAAAGGCAAAGCAGCAACTTCCATCCCAGCTGGTCCCCAGGACAAGGTAGTGGAGGGAGCAAACCCCAGCCCAAGGCCAGGCTGGGCAGGGCAGGGGGTGGCACTGGGGGGGCTCCAAGGTCCTGTCCAGCCCAAGCCAGGCTGGTTCTGTGACAAACAGGCACGGTTGGGTTTTGGGAAGCAGGAAGGGCTGAGGAGATAAACCAAACTCATCTGATCTATCCCAGCCATGGATGCTGTGGGATTTGTAATCTGCACTTTAACTTCCCTTTCTGAGGCCAGACCAGATCATGGAATCCTGGAATGGTTTGGGAGGGAAGGGACCTCACAGCCCACCCAGTTCCCCCCCATCCATGGCAGGGACACCTCCCACTGTCCCAGGCTGCTCCAAGCCCCAATGTCCAGCCTGGCCTTGGACACTGCCAGGGATCCAGGGGCAGCCACAGCTGCTCTGGGAATTCCAGCCCAGCCCCTCCCCACCCTCCCAGCCAGGAATTCCTTCCCAAGATCCCAGCCCAATCTCCCCTTTCCCAGTGGGAAGCCATTCCCTGGGTCCTGTCCCTCCAGCCCTTGTCCCCAGTCCCTCTCCAGCTCTCCTGGAGCCCTTTAGGCCCTGGAGGGTCTCTTCAGACCCTTCCATCCCCGAGTGGTGCCCAGCCCTCCCAGCACTGGGTGTTCCCTCCCAGCTGTCCCTGAGCTGCCACAAACATCTGAAGCAGAGAAAATAGGAAACCACAGCTCACACCCACTCTGTTTTCCTCAGATCTCTTTTCCTGTTTATCCATCCTAGGAACTCCTCAGTGATGATCAGATGAAACTGAGACCTCAGCCTTTTATCAACCACACCTCTCCCCTGCATCTTTCCCGTGATGCTGGTCCAGGGCAGAACCAGGGCCCTGGCAGGACACAACCCCCTGATAAAGGGGATTCTGCCAGGAAAGGCCTAAAACCTCCCACCACAGACCTGTGCCAGCCCCGCTGGTCCCTGCACAAACACAGCTGCCACAGTGACTGCGACGCAGGTGTTTTATTGAAGGGGTTTCAGTACAAAACACAAGGCAAATTTTCTACACTGAGAGAGGAATTAAAAAAATTTTAAAATCCTCGTTAAAACCCATTGAAAATAAATATATAAAACTGCTATTCCCGCCAGGGAGTTATAAATATATGATGAACCAAGTCTTTCCAGACTCTGTTTCCTCTGGAAGTGCACAACACCCCTATAAAAACCCAGCTATTTATTTAAAACCCTGACATTCCCTCCAGATCATTGATTTGTACACAGGGCAGGATTAATCAGTACAAAAGTGACCCAGTAGCACAAACTCGAGCTGCAGAAGCATTTACTGCATCCTCCCTGTTCCAGCATGTCCGGCCTGGCTGGAGACCATCCCATCAGCTCCAGGACACCTTCTTGCCCAGGACACGGTTGGTGATTTTCTGAGAGAAAAACAGAGGCACACAGGTGAGGTTTAGTGCTGTGAAAATTAAAAACGCTGAGCATCAGTTCTCCGAACAGATTGTTATCTGTTATCCCTGCTGGGATCCCAGCAGGATTGGGTGGGAAGGGACCCCAAAGCCCATCCAGTGCCACCCCTGCCGGGGCAGGGACACCTCCCACAGCCCAGGGTGCTCCCAGCCCCATCCAGCCTGGCCATCAAGGGGCAATAAAACACCACAAAATGGGAATTTACACCTTTTAGGACAGGAGTTGCTCACTGAGAGCACCAGGATATCCCAGTGCTGGATGTGGTGGGAATGGCCAGGAGCAGGCCAGAGGTTATCCCTGGAACTGGCTGAGCCTGCTCCCTGCAGCAGGACCCTGCCATCCTCCCCTCCTGAGCAGTTTCTGGGAGCCACGTGTGCCCCAGCCCGGGGTGTCTCAGGGAGGGACTCGGGAAAAGCAGCAGAGCTCCAGGGAAGAGCCACGAGGGGAGCAGAAGGTACAGCAAGTGCTTTCCACCATAAACACTGGGATAAATCAGGACAGAGGGAGGGATGAGCCATGGCTGAGGGGAGCAGGGGAAATCTGCACAATCCTGGGGCCAAAACACAGGAAAAGTCCTTTGCAGACTTCCCAAATGAGCGGAGAAGAACTTTGGAGATGAAGAACCAAACGAAGCACACCCCACACAGAACCCTCGGTCTGTGACCCCTGGAAGGTGTTGAAGGTCCCTTCCAGCCCGGAGCAGGGAGAGATTCCAGAACATTCCCCCGCAGCTCCCCTCAGTGCAGCTCCCAGTGCAGCTCCAGCTCCACACCCGGCGCTTTCCCTTTGGGGCAGTGACACCTTGTGGTCCCTGCCTGCCTCAGGCTCTGGGACATCCCCATCCCCACAGAAAATACAGGTTCCTCGTGCTAGGGCTGCGTTTGTTCTTTAAGGGACAGAGGGAAGTTATCCATTAACTGCTGCTCCGTTTTAGGAGCTTCCTCCCAATTTACTGAAATTACAAACTCGCTCCACCCACTGGAAAAGCCTCGGTAATGGTACGAATTTGGATCTGATAAACTCAGAAAATCCATTCCCACGTCACTGGGGTTGAAAGCGTTCTGGTTTCTGCTGCCATCAGATCAGAATCTGTTCCCACTGAAAAGTGCTCAGAATCCCAGGGCACTCCTGGTCCCCGGATCTGACTGGGGTGATTTTATGCTCTATTTGAAATTAAAAGTACAAAAGCAAAGGGCTGCTGGGACAGAGCATCAGCCCAGATCCACGTGCACCCTGTGACAAAAATAACTTTGCTATCTCAATAAAGAGAAGTATTTAACAATTTCAGAATGAAAATGTCTGTGCACTCCAGCCCAGGGGCTTTTATGGTTCCAGTTCTAGGTGGGCCAATGTGGTTTCCTCCTCAGGATCACCCTCACTCAGTGCCAACAAAACTTCTTCTTATTCTCGTTTCACCTCAGTGAGCTGCCCCAAACTGTCACATCAATGCCTTGAGAGCAGCCCTGACAGCCCTTCCCTGCCCAGAGTCCTGCAGGGACATTTGCACTTCGCTTCACAAAAGGGAAACAACTTTTGTTCATATACATTCCTTAATTTGGGGTCTTATTTTGAGTCAAATAAACTCAGTTTCATCTCATCCCTCAGCTGGACACTGGGATGGTCCATCCCTGGCAGTGTCCAAGGCCAGGCTGGACACTGGGGCTTGGAGCAGCCTGGGGCAGCGGGAGGTGTCCCTGCCCATGGATGGGCTGGGATGGGATTCATTCATTCACTGCTCCCTTTCCCAAATTTTCATCACCCCTGTGAGCCCTCAAGGCCCTGGGGAAAGGGGCTGGAGCCCCAGGAGCGGCTGAGGGAGCTGGGAAAGGGCTGGAGAATTCCTGAGGGAGCTGGGAAGGGGCTCAGCCTGGAGAAAAGGAGGCTCAGGGGGGACCTTGTGGCTCTGCACAGCTCCCTGACAGGAGGGGGCAGCCGGGGGGGTCGGGCTCTGCTCACAGGGAACAGGGACAGGAGGAGAGGGAATGGCCTCAGGCTGGGCCAGGGGAGGCTCAGGGTGGATATTGGGGAGAATTCCTTAAGGGAAAGGGTTTTCCAGCCCTGGCACAGGAGTGGAGTCCCCATCCCTGAGGGATTTAAAGCCCTCTGGATGTGGCACTTGGGGACACGGGGCAGTGCTGGCCCTGGCAGGGCTGGGGATGGTTGGACTCGATGGGCTCAGAGGGATTTTCCAGCCCCAGTGACTCCATGGTTCTCTGATTTTAGGGACAGGGCCGGTCCCAGGCCCTGCTCTGGGGGTCAGGGACCATGCCCAGCCCCACCACTGCCCCACACAGCCCCGACTCTGGCTCCCTTTTCTGTGTTTTCCCTGGATAAATGCCAAGGGAGGTGCTCCCTGCTGGGCTCCTGCAGGGACAGCAGCAGGGCAGGAGCAGCTCTGCCCCAGGCCCTGAGCGCTGCTCCACGCCAGCCCTTCACCACCCAGCACTGGGACAGATCCCTGGGGCACAGGGATCCTTAAATCCACCCTTAGATCCATCACACACTCCATGGAGCTCCTGGAGCAGCTCCTTCCTTCCCCCAAAGCTCTGTCTCATTTTTGGACTCATTCCACCAAATCTGTAGCTCATTTTTCAGGCACAATGAGCCTCACTCAGGAACTGGTGCTCTCACTCCATTCTCACCACACCATTCCCTGATTTACAGCTCCTCTCGGCAGCTCCTCTGCACCAGCAGGGAAAACTGGAACACTGGGATTATTTACTGCCATGAATCATCACCTCTCCCCCAATCAAACCCACATTTATGTACAAAAGTTCTGATCCTGTTCCCCCTGCTTCCAGCTGCCTCTGCCACTCCAAGGCAGCGACTGCCAGAACTCATTAATTCCTCAAACGTTACTGTACCAGCATCTGGAATTCTCAGAGCAGGGAAAGAAAAATGTCCCGAAAATACCCTGCCCAAGTATAGCAACAAATTCAAGTCTTTCTAGTGGTAAAATCCCCAAATCAGAGTAGGAAGATATTCTGGAGAAGGCAGTACAAGTCCTGACTTTCAATATCCAATTCCTGTTCCCAGCAAATAACCAAGCCTATCATTCCAGCTCTGGGACACTCCAGGAAAGGAGTTGCTCCAGCCAGGAGCTGCAATGCTAAAACTGAAGTGCAAGTTTAAGACCCGGAGGGAAAAAAAGGACCGGTTTTAATTTCAGTGCCTGTCCATGCCCAGGGATCATGGTTTATCCCACAGCTCCCCGACAGGGACCCTGGCCGGGCAGTGCCCGTGCTGGGAGGCCCCACCATCAGCTGGACAAACAGAAACTGCTGAAATACCCAAAGCTGAGTTTCCACCAGCATTGCCAGCTCTTGGCTGGGTAAGCTGAGGATGATTCCAGGCTTTGTTAGGCACAGCTGGGAATTCCCTGAGCCAAATCCATCCACAGCCGGGGCGCAGGAGAGCAAACCCAGCAGCCTCAAGGACACTTGTCCTCCTGGAAGGTGCTCCATGACCCCCTGTCCCACCCGAGGCCCTGCACAGGGCCTTTTCTGTACCCCTGCACCAGGAGCACGTTCCCTGCCCTGTTCCACACCCCCGGCAGGATTCCAGGTGAGGAGGGGAGCTCCAGAGCCTGGCTGCCGTGCCCTGATCAGAGGGACACAGCCTGAGCACCCCTGCTGCCCAGCACCTGGGAATTCCCACTCAGGAAATCCCTGTGTGTCTGTGACTCCCCGAGGGACACGGGTGTGCCAGAGGGACACGGGTGTGCCAGAGGGACACGGGTGTGCCAGAGGAGAGCCCTGAGGGACACGGGTGTGCCACAGGGGCCTGAGGGACACGGGTGTGCCAGAGGGACACAGGTGTGCCAGGGGAGAGCCCTGAGGGACACGGGTGTGCCAGGGGAGAGCNTGTGCCACAGGGGCCTGAGGGACACGGGTGTGCCAGGGGAGAGCGCTGAGGGACACGGGTGTGCCAGAGGAGAGCCCTGAGGGACACGGGTGTGCCAGGGGAGAGCGCTGAGGGACACGGGTGTGCCAGAGGAGAGCCCTGAGGGACACGGGTGTGCCAGGGGAGAGCGCTGAGGGACACGGGTGTGCCAGAGGAGAGCCCTGAGGGACACGGGTGTGCCAGGGGAGAGCGCTGAGGGACACGGGTGTGCCAGAGGAGAGCCCTGAGGGACACGGGTGTGCCAGGGGAGAGCGCTGAGGGACACGGGTGTGCCAGAGGGAACACAGCTGTCCCTGAGGGAACACAGGTGTCCCAGGAGGTCCCACAGGGAACACAGCTGTCCCAGAGGGACAGAGCTGTCCCAGGAGGTCCTACAGGGACACGGCTGTCCCACAGGGACACGGCTGTCCCAGGAGGTCCCTGAGGGAACATAGGTGTCCCAGGAGGTCCCACAGGGACACAGCTGTCCCAGGAGGTCCCCCAGGGACGCGGCTGTCCCAGGAGGTCCCACAGGGACACGGCTGTCCCAGAGGGACATGGCTGTCCCAGGAGGTCCCTGAGGGAACACAGGTGTCCCAGGAGGTCCCAGAAGCACACGGCTGTCCCCGAGGGCAGAGGGCACTCACAGTTTTGTAGAGCTGGGCCCTCAGGCGGTAGGAGCCATACTCCAGCCTCCTCTGCTCCTCCTCCCGCTTCTTCCTCACCTCGGGGAGCTGCTCGTAGATCCTGAATGGGAGAGAAAAGGCAAACGCTGGCATTTGGAACCGCCTGACATGAAAAACCCCATCCCCTGCTCCATCCCCACGTTCCTGAAGGGCTGCTGGCCGAGCACATCCCTGACAAATGTGTTTGGGGTTCAGTGGTGTCCCACTGGGGAAACGTGGGATCCACAGCAGTGGTGAGCCTGGGGATTCCCACACCTGGAATGCCTCTCTTACACCCCAAGAATACCTTTAAATGTTCAAAATTATTAAAATAGAACACATCAAGGGGTTTATTTTATATATTATATTTGTATTACATTATATTTTTATTTTATATTTATATATTCCAGTCGGTATTTTGTGGCATCACAGAGGAACTGAGGTTGGCAGACACCTCTGGAGGTCACCAAGCTCCTGCTCAAAGCAGGGTTAATTCCAGGGCTGGATCAGGCTGGTCAGGCCTCATCCCTTTAACTTGTGACTATTTCCAAGCATTCAGGCTCTGCCACCTCTGTGGGGCCCTGGCCCAGCACTCCACACCCTGTTCACAGCAAAATTCAGCTGCAGTAAACTCCGATGTTTTTCTCCCTTCCCATGCTCTCTGCAGCACAGCTGCTCCAAAGGGTAAATCCACTGTGAGTGTGCTGGCATTTTAGGGATGAATTATTTGAGTCAAAAATAAGACACAAGCTATTCTAAAGAGTTTTTTCCAAGGGTAAAAGCCTCTGTATTTCCTTGGGGTGATTGTTTCTATAGAAAGCCTCTTCCTTTGGGGGAAATGCTGCCTCACTCCTGCCCCAATTACCCACTTTGTTAATTTGTAAGCTTATTTAGATGCTCCAGTGTCCCTCAGCCCCACTCCCTCTCCGTCTGGGATCCAGTTTGCTGGGGATGGCTGACACTGCAGCAGAATCCTCAGGTTTAGCTACAGAAGACACTTTTCCAAAATTACTTTGTTTCTTGGAATTTCTAAGTAGGACATTCCTCTCTCTGATAAGGTACCTGCATTTCGCACTGAAAAAGCTGAATTCTTTGCACACCCAATTCTCTGGCTGCAGACAGGATTCAAAGATCTGTCCTACCCAGGGCACTGATCCACCCGAAATAAAATTCCCTCAGCTTTACCTTTTAGATCTTTGAACCATTTCACTCTTGGGAATTGCTCTTCTTTTTTCTTTCATCAGGAAACCTGAACGGAAAGTTTTGAGATAAGGCAACGATGAACAAGTTTGTTACTGCAACAGTGTGAGTCCTCTGTAAGTTTTACAGAAGTTTTTATAAAAAACTCTTTATGAGATCTTACAGGCAATAGGGTTAAATAACTGTAACGCCTTTATTAAAATAAATAATAAATGAATACACCCTGAAGCATAATGTGGAATTCATTAAATCAAAGAATTCAAAGCAGACCCCTGAAGTACCTCCCTCGGACGCCAGGCGATGTGCACTCCTGCAGGCCTTCCTCTTCCCTGGGGGCTGCAGGAGCTGTTCCTGCTGGGATTGCAGCAGCTGTTCCCGCTGGGATTGCAGCAGCTGTTCCCTCTGGGATTGCAGCAGCCTCTGGAGCCTCCTCTCCTCCCGCAGCAGCCGCAGGTGCCGCAGGCGCTGCCCCGAGCGCGAGATGAAATCGGGGCGGTGCAGGGCCAGGGCCTCCTGAGGGGACACAGAGCACACCCTGCCTGGCCAAACTGGGTCTGGCAGCTGCAGGGGAGACCCAGAACATCCACCACAAACCCCAAAGCATGGAAAAAAATCCCATCATAATACTGGGTGTAATATAAAACTCCTGTCCCTAACGCTGGGTAGGCGCTCAGAGGCCTGGTTTAACAACCAGGAACTAAACTGGCCAGAAAGAAAAAAACCTAAAATAATAATAAAGAATAATAAAAACTCATTTCAATCTCATATTATGCACATCTCAGTATTATTTCCGCATGGAAACAAGTGTGGTGGGATGTTCTGTCATCTACATTCCCTCCGGCTCCTGAAGCCAAGGGATTTAATCCCTAAAATACTGGCCAAAGTCAAATATTGGGGAAATACACTGAGGGTGTAAATATTCTGGAGAAAACCAGACTGCCATGAGTGCTCCATGATTCCCACCCCGTGGAGGTGCCAGCAGCCCCGGGGTGCAGGGTGCCCTCACCTGCAGCGTGAGCTTTGCCCGGGGCTGCCCCGGCCCCTTGGCAGCCCCTGCGTGTGCAGCTGCTCCCTGCCCCACGCCCTGCTGCTGCTGCTGCTGCTCCTCCCAGTTCTTCTCCCGCAGGGGCTCCCTCCAAGGCTTGGTGCTGCTCCAGGGCTCAAACCAGGCTGGCCCAGGGCCAGGAATGGCGCTGGATTGGTTTTCTTTCCTTGATTCACATTTCGAGTCCTCTGCTGGGACAAACCAGGGAGTCCCTGGTAAAAGAGCACAGAAGAGAAAGAGCATTTGGGACAATTCCTGTGCCTGTTTGTCCACCCCAATCCATTGTCCTCTATTCCTGGAGGAATCCCAGAGGTTGGGGGGGAACAAAGAGCTGGGAGGGGACACAGGCAGGAGTGCTGATCCCACCTGCCCCGAGGGATATCCCAGACCAGGGAACACCACGGCCAGCAGGGAGAGCTGAGGGAAGGGGAAGGGAAACTTGGAGTGAGGGTGCTTTGACTCCCCAAGTCAGCACCAGGCACAAAGGAGCTTTCCTGGGGATGGGAAAGTGGGCAGGGGCTGGAAGGGCCCCTCCAGGGCCTTCAGGGGGTTCTAAGGAGGCTGGAGAGGGCTTTGGACAAGGGGAATGGTCTGAAGCTGAGGGAGGGCAGGTTTACACCGGGTATCAGGAAGGAATTGTTCCCGTGAGGGGGGGCAGGCCCTGGCACAGGGTGCCCAGAGCAGCTGTGGCTGCCCCTGGATCCCTGGCAGTGCCCAAGGCCAGGCTGGACACTGGGGCTGGGAGCAGCCTGGGACAGTGGGAGGTGTCCCTGCCATGGCAAGGGTGGCACTGGATGGGATTTGAGGTCACTCCCAACCCAAACCATTCCAGGATTCTCCAAGTGGAGAACGAATTCCTTGCCTTGCTGTGCTTGTGAGGCTTTTCCTTTCCCTATGAACCCGCCTGTGTCCCAACCCAGTGGTTCCCTCACCCCGACCCTCCCCATCCTGTCCCACACCCCTCGCTGGGGCTCAGGTGCCAGCTGGGGTTAAACCACAGCAAAGCCCAGCTTTGCAGCTAAACCCAACCAGTGGCAACACTGCAGCAACCCCTCACTGCAGCTCAGTTCCAGTGAGACTCTCCAGGAAACACCTCGGGCAGGGTCAAGAGAATTCCTTCCCCAGGTGTCCCAAAACCACCAAGTCTTTATCAAACACCACTTTTGAAAAGCACAGAACTGTTCATTTTCCAGGTTTCTCTCCATGGAAAAAGCAGTTATTTACCAGCAATCACACGTTTTTAAGGAGCCTCTCTGCTGGCCTAAGCCCTGTGGCTCTTTATCCATATTTTGGAAGATCAAATGCTTTCCATCCCCCGAATGTTCAACGCGTCTCCAGGAATTCAGTTACTCACAGTTTACACACACAATGATGTGAATACAGCAGCTGGGATTCTGAGCAGATACTCTGAATTTTCTAAATTAAACCCTTATGAGAGAGAATGATCAGTCCCCACAACAACAACAGTGGTGAGTAAGGGAAATATTTTTAAACATTTAATTGTGACGTTGTGAAGAGCGGCAGGAATTTAAGACAGACAAAAAAAACCCCAGAAATGAAAACGTCAGGAGGCTCCACCAGCAGCCTAAAAATGCAGCTCTCAAAAACAGAGTCGAGTTCTTCCCAATTTTCACTCAAGTACTCTCGAAAAACCTTCTGGGAAGCCTCAGGGCGTGAGGCATTAAGGACAAGTTGGTGACCAGCGCTGAGAGTTGAACAGAACGCTTTGTGTCTCAGAAATTAAGTATCGACGTGGTTCCCGTGTTATCCCTCCTGACCTTGTTTACTCCTCCCTAACGCCTGCACTCCCTCACTGCAGCGCTGAAAATGCCACCAGAATTCAGCACCACAACCTCTGGCAGCGGTTCAGGGTGAAATCTCACCACATCCCAGTCAGAGGTGGCTGTGGCAGGGGCAGAGCCGGGTGTCCCCAGCCCTGCCCACAGCTCCCCGGGTGCTGACCTTGCTGGAAGTGCAGCCTGTTCCTCTTGGTCCGTCTGTCCAGCAGGAGCTGTGCCCGGGGCTGGTGCCAGGCTCCCGCTGCCCGCCCGGCCGTGCCCGGCCCCGCTGCCCCTCCGGCCCCTCCTCGGCCGCCCTGCCCCGGCCCCGGGGGCTCCTGCAGCTGCTGGCTGCACCGCGGCGTGGGGAAGGTCACCCCCACATCGCGGGTGTTCCTCCTGGTGGCACTGCTCACGATCTCCAGGTCTCCTGCAATGGAAAGGGAGCGGGGACATCTCATCCACGTGTGCCAGGGCAGGGAATGACCCTCCTTTCAACTCATTTCAGCCTTCTAAAGTCACAACCTTTTATATCCCCACTTCCCCAAAGCAAGGAGAGTTTCCAGCGGTTTGGGATTGTTACCACGTGACAATCTGAGTGAAATGAGAGTGGTGAAAACCAAATACCTCAAGCAAAGTATACATTTATATGGGGGTGGGAATCAAACTGGAATTAACTCTGCCCTATGAAAATCCCTCCCTGATTCAATCCACTTGCACACAAGCAGTAATAAGTAAATAACTGCTGTATCGGATGAATAAACCAAGGCCATTACTCAATGTGATGATGGGGAGTTGGCGTGGAAATGAAAGCAGTAAAGAAACTGTTAATTACCACCAGAAAAAACCCAACTGCAGAACTGCACCGGGCCAGGAGCAGCTCAGGATTGAAATAGAATTTAACACCCAAAATATTCCCAGGAAGAACACGGAACACTGCAGTTGCCTTCTGAAATAGCATATGCCCACAAAATCCATTCTGGGAGGAACAGATGTCTCGGGGAGAAAACAATAGATAAAAAAAGGCAGTTCACCTTTGCTATTGGAATGGATCAGAAGCTGAGGTTAATAAATTTAAAAGTGACAAAATTGGTTATTAAAGCAGCCCCAAAATGCCAGATAAACAGCTCATGTTCACTGAACACATCATCCTTCTGTGACAGCATTTGAAGTGGATTTGGACAGTGCTGCCTGTACAGACCCATCACTAGGAACACCCAGAGCTGGGAGAATGGGCTTCAAAGACAGGAAAGGCAGGAAGAACCCAGGAAAGTCTGGAATTCCAGGCCTCACCTGCCTGGATCCCTTTGTTCAGCATCCGTGTCCGTCGCTTGTTGCTGAGAGCAGAGCTCGGCCCCCAGGAATTGCTGCTGGCACAAGTGGAATCCAAGGAAAAGGGGATGGTGCTCTGCAAAAACAGGCAGGAAAACAGAAATTCCTGAAATTCCAACCAAAATGAGCAGAAAACAGGTTTCCAACATAAAAAAGTCACTGCTTTTCCCTCGTTGTACCTTGGTTCTATTCTTATTAACCCTAATCCCAGGCTGATCTGTCTCCCTGCTCTCGCAAAAACCAGCCCTGGCTCCATCCCTGTGCTCCAGGGTACTTCCAGCCCGGGTTTATAGGAACAGCACATTATTTCTGTAGGGAAGAGCTTGCTGGGATCAGATTGGAAAGCACTGGGCATCCTCCAACTCATTTGGGAATGTTCCCCTGGAGAAGAGAAGGCTCCAGGGAGAGCTCCGAGCCCCTTGCAGGGCCCAAAGGGGCTCCAGGAGAGCTGGAGAGGGACTGGGGACAAGGGATGCAGGGACAGGACACAGGGAATGGCTTCCCACTGCCAGAGGGCAGGGATAGATGGGATATTGGGAGGGCATTGCTCCCTGTGAGGGTGGGGAGGCAAAATCCTTTCAAAGCTCCCTCACCCTGCCATCCTCACCTCAGAGTCCGCCAGGTGGGAAAAAATTAAACCAAATAAATCCAGGGAAGAGGAGGGACATGGAAGGAGCATGGCTGAGGCCCAAGGGGAGCCTCACACCTTCATTCACACCAAGCCAGGTGTGGAAGCTGCAGGGCTGGACACAGCCCAGCCTGGAGACCACACATTAATTTCAATTAATAATGCCATCAAAAAGCAGGAATCCTGTCCCAAGCCTGGCTCTGTGGAACACAGGGGATGGGGCTTTGCTGACACCGAGGACCTGGCAGCATTTCAGGGCCCTGACAGCCCCTGAGCTCCAGCTCCAGCTCTGAACTGCATTCTCCCCTTGCCCACAGCAATTAGCAACCTGTAGTAAATTAACTGGTGTCCTGTGAGTAACCCCCAGCACCAGCCACGATGGAAATGCACAGCCTCTTTATCCCCTTTCATTGGAGTTCTGTCACCCCTAAACAAAATTTCACTTCAATATTGAGAGAAGCCAATTTTGACTCTCATAAACTTCGGTTTTTTTACATTTCCTGTAACTATCCCAGCTCCGGGAGAGGCACTGCACAGATGCAGGGATCTGGATTTTCTTTCAGATAATAGAACATGCGAACATTTGAATTGTGAATGTGTGAATTCGAATTACGTGCTCGGCAAAAATGTGTAAAATCAGGGAGAACAACCCCAAAATATCCCCATCCCCTGCACGTGCAGCTCTGAGCACCAGCAGCCACTCAGTCCTGAGCAGTGCCAGCAATATTCCCGTTGGGATGAGAATATTCCCTGATCCCCAGCTCTGCACCTGCTGCCAGATGGCAGCTCCGGGAGGGAAAGGGAGAGACACGAACGGGGAGGGAGAAAATCCTCCCGGGATGGCTCTGGCAGCTATAAGTACAGAAAGCTGCAACCAAGTTTTCTGGAAGCAGAGCTGACAATGGGCTGTCAGAAACCTGAGCTCCAAAATGCAGCATTCCCAGAAGGATTGGGGCAGGAATCTCTCTGGGAGCCGGGCTCCTGCTCGGAATGAGGATCTGCCTCGGAACCACAGACGTTTACACTAAAAATACAACTAAATCTCGACTTTTCCTCAGCTAAACCGCCCAGAAATGACCAACTCTGGAATTTTAAATGAAATTTGCTATTTTGCCATCTATTTTCTCTCACTCCTTATTTGAGGGGAGTCAAGTGTGTCTTCAGCTGGATTCTTTAAAAGAATATTTCATCAGCAGATAAAAAAGATGTGTTTCTAAAGCCATGGGGGTTCAATGAGCCTTTAATGGGTTTATTCTCCTAAGCATTAATTCCATTTGTCATCTCACAGGTGATGTTAACTGGTATAAAAACGGATTTGGGGTTAAGGGTCAATAGACCCTGAAAAATTAATCTTGTGAATGGAATGTGGAATAAAATCATCTCCTAAACACTACAACCATGCCAGAAATGCTGGATCCTAATGCCAATGTTCTGATAAATAGTCCTAATGTTGCAAAGTTCAGGGCAGTTTTATTTTACCTTTAAATAAATGTTGTAAATAAAAATGTTAAATAAAATAATTTTAAACCACTCTTCACCTTCAAAAAGATTGTTTCTCCCCCAGATTTATTTAGCTATTTTCATCGTTTTTCATTATTTCATAATTCATTGGCTTATTTGACACACAGACTTGGAGCTGCTTCTATAAAATAAAATAGCTAATTTCTATTAAATCTGATAGCAATGATGCCAGTTCCACTTTCTTCTGGAAATACAAAAAGTGAAAGAAATAGTTCAATATTCCTCACTTGTTCTGTACTTTTCAGCATTCCTGTGGATTACAGAACCCCAAACTCTGTAATTCCTTACTAAAATCTCCAAATCCAGGCTAAGTCCCTCTTTAAGGACGTTTCCATTCCTCCTCCAAAGGGCAACAGCCGAATTCACCTGAAGGAATTATTCCCTCCACTTTCAAACAGCTGCACTCCAGAGTTCCCACCTGGAATTCCCAGCTCTTTAAAGAAGCCTGAACTGCTCAACACAGAAATTGGAAAAGCTCACAGGCAGCCAGACAAAACAACCCCAACAATCCCCCACTTCCAAGACAAACAGCAGGAAAATTCCCACAATAATTGTCCTGATCCTTGCCTGGGAATATTCAGGCAGGAATTTGCATCAAATCCACAACCTCAGCTCACCCCGTGATGGGCACGGCCACAGCCAGTGCAGGTATCCAGGAACAGCAGGAATTGCTTCCTGAGGGAAATAAAGACAAGGAGAGCAAAGGGAAAGAGAGCACAAGTGGTGTTCTAGCACCTTTAGGTGCTGCCCTGGCTCCTGGAGGGGCAGACCTTGGCTGGGGCTGCTCACATGGAGGGCAGAAGCCCCCCCTATAAACATTCCCTGGAGGTTTTCAGTGATTCCCAGCTCACAGAGCCTGTCCAGCACTGGGAAGTTCCTGGGGATTACTCAGAGCTGCCCTTTGGGCTCAGGGAGCACTCACCTGGGTCTGCTGCCCCTTCCCGAGCCCCTCAGCAGCGCCCTGGGCACATCCCTCAGCCCCTGCTCCGCTGCTCTCCTCATCCTCCCATTTCTCCACACGGCTCTTCTGGTGGCTGATGGCACAGTAGAGCTGGGCCAGCCTCGGGGACAGCTTTGGGGGCAGCTTTGGGGCCGCGCTCGGGGCCAGCCTGAGCCTGTGGGGCCCGAAGGCCCGGAGCAGCCTGGCCGTGTCGATGGTGGACACGGAGCTGCTGCCCTCGGTGGTGTCCAGCCCCGCCGGGGTGCCCGTGTCCCACCCCGAGGTGCTGCACGCACTGGGGTCTCCGCTCAGCCCGGTCTCCGAGGAGGTGTCACTGGGAGCTTCCAGGTGCTGCTGCTCCTCCAGAACCCCGTTCAGGTGCTGGCCCATCCCCTCCCCTGGCCCGTGTGCCCCGAGCCCCTCCAGGCTGCTCCTGCCATGGATCACACGTGGCCTCTCTTCCGCTCGCGTTCCCTTCGGCTCCCCGCTGCTCCCAGGCCTGCCTTTTCCTGCCAGTCCAGTTTCCATCTGCTCCCTTCCCTGAATTCTCTCCTCAGGACCCATCTCCTCGGCTGGTGCTGGTGCCAGGGTGTGCCTGATGGGGTTCTGCAGGACCCTGGCCAGCCGATCCAGGCGCTCCACGAGGGACAGCTCGCCGTTATTCCTGAAATCCTGCTGCTGGTGTCTGCTCTGGCGCTCCAAGAACTTCACCCAGAGCTCATCCAAGCCGCTCCTGGGGTGGCTCCTGTGCCGTGGTGCCTTCCCCGCGTTCTCATCGAGGTGAGCTGTTTGGCCACGTGGCAGAGGATCGTTTCCAGCTGCTTCCCGGCGCAGCTCCATCCCGGCCGCCTCATTCCCGAGGGATGCGCTGGCACTCAGATCCTCGTTCCGACTCTCATCGGCCTCCGCAGTGAGAGCGAAGAATTCCCGCTCCTCCCCTCTCCTGGGGGGCACACAGGGACCCCGCTGGGGCCGGCGTGCTCCGGCCAGGGCAGCCCCCGAGGCACGGGGAGCGTGTCCAGCTCCGGGAGTGTCCGAGCAGAATTCCCTGGTGCCCTGGCAGCAGCTCCCACTGGCGGGCACCGGGCAGGGCAGGGAGAGCTGGCCGGAGCTGGGGATGGACCGGGAGGGTTTCACAGCCTTGGAACGATCCCCGGGCTCTGCAAGAGAAGAAAACACTCAGATGTTTTGTTTCTTAGCCTAAAGTGGAGGATTTTCATCCTAAAACTTCCAAAACACATCAAAGGATTAAAAGCAGGATCGCTGAGCTCATTCCCAAAACGCAGTGAGCTTGGAAATGCAGTTTGTTATTAAAGGCACATAAATAATGTTTTCTATCATTTGCAACATGGAATCCAAGAGAATATTATATCCAAGTGAATCTGGGGAGGAATCCAATTCCACCTCAGAGAATTGCCCTGGCCAACACTGAACTGAGCCTTTATTCAGTCACAGCATGGGTTGGGTGGGAAGGGACCTTAAAGCCCACCCCGTGCCATGGACAGGGACAGCTTCCACTACCCCAGGGTGCTCCAGCGCCTGTCCAACCTGGCCTTGGACACTTTAAAGCTATTTTTAATATAATTTTGTATTTAATAATATGAATAAAAATTTCATATTAAAAAATATGACATTTAAAAACGTGCTTTGTGCTGTGCTCTTTGTGTAAAGGCCTGGATGATTGGATCTCCTCCCTTCCCCACAGAGGCTTTGGTGGAACACAGAGATCAGGGATGCTGCAGCCAGCCCCAGCTTCACTAACTCTGGAAGTGCAGGAATTTTTCTTCCCATACAAGGGCAATGTTTATAAACTTGTGTAAGAGGCTTCCTCCACATCCTCCTGACAAATGAGATCAGGCTTGGGAATGCCAGGCAGAACTTTGCTATTCCTGGCTTTTTAGAAAGTTACCAAGAAATGGAAGGAATGTAAACAGGCAAAAAATAAAAATAAGTTTGTATAGAGAAACTTTCTTTAAAAAAAAATACATAACTTGCATAATTTTAAGCTCTAGACAAGCTCTGTGGGTAGAGGTAATCTTTTATTAGATCATCTAAAAATACAGTTGTAGAAGTCAGGGAAGATTTAAGACATGCAAGTCTTTCTTCTCAAAGCTTCTTTAAAGTTCCAGCTGCACTGGCTGCCTTCACAAAAGATTCTTTCTCCTTAAGTTCTTTTCTTACCTGGGCCTTTAGACCATCACAGCTATAAAAAAAATATTAGGAGATAATTTTATGTTAACACTTCTGTTCCCCTCTAATTTTTATCCGGGTTACTGATGTTGCAGCCTTACATAATCACTGACATTTTCCTCTGCAAATAAAAAGTGTTTTCCGGAAACACCAAAATCTCTCCATCCTGAGAGGAAAAGCTTCAAAGAAAAAACCCCACCTGAAGTGAAAAACGAAAATAATCAGATGAAATCCCTGTCAACACATCAGGACAACTCCCTGAGGAATCACCAGCTGCCTCAGGAGGGACAGCAGCCACGGGAATTCTCTGGGTACAGCTCCCTGTGGCCAGGAATGACAGCAGGGAGTTCATCAGCCACTCACAGCCAGAATTTGTGCTGTACAGAACCAGTGTCCACGGGGATTAACCTCAGCTGCTGCCCTGAGAAGCAGTGCCAGAGCCAGCGGGGAGCTCAGCCTGACCCCAACACACAGAGCCTGGAGTGGCCACGGCAGGGGTGAATCCTGACCCCCTCCCTGGGCAGGCTGCTGCAGCAAGGCACAGGGACAGGGACAGACAGGGACAGGCACAGGGACAGGGATATGGGACAGGGGCAGGGACAGAGACAGGGGCAGCAGCAAATCAGGCCAAAGGTCAGGGCACACCCCGGGGACAGAGGTCCTGATGTGACATCACAGGACAGCAGAGTGTCCGTGGGCAGGGACAGCCCAGCCCAGCCCAGAGAATCCCAGCTGGCTGCAGCCACAGGGAATTCCTGACAATCCCACATCCTGGGATCCAGCAGCCCTGCAGGCACTGGGATGCCAGCAGGCACTGAACTGATGGCCAAGTATTTCATGGGATCAGGGAATGGTTGGGGTTGGAGGGACCTTAAAGCCCATCCAGTGCCACCCCTGCCATGGCAGGGACACCTCCCACTGTCCCAGGCTGCTCCAGGCCCCAATGTCCAGCCTGGCCTTGGGCACTGCCAGGGATGCAGAGTCCACAACCTCTCGGGGAAACCTGGATTTTATCAGTCAGGGAGAAGCAGAAAGATGAGGAAGAGAAAACTGAGTCAAATTTAGCATTTTCTGGCAGACTGTCAGTGAAGTCACAGGAACCATGGCTCCTGGAATGTCAATCTTTTGCTCTGATTTATTTTGCATGCACGAAAACACACAAATAGTTACAAAATTAAAAGCACGTTCTAATTACCTGAAGACTGTTCCAGTGGCATCCTCTGCTCCTCAGGCCAGGCCAGCTTAGGCCTGGCCCTGTGGCTGTGGACTGCCCCTCTCTGCTGGGCAGCTGCTGTGGCTGGAGCAGGATCATCCCTCAAAGCCAGCACTCGGGCCAGGAGCCCTGGGGGAGGAGCGTCCTCTGACCCTGCACAGAGGGAGCAGGAGGAGCAAATCAGGACACAGGAGAACAGATACAGAAATGCCACAATTAACCAACAATTGTGAGCCCTGGCAGTGCCCGAGGCCACGCTGGACAGGGCTGGGAGCAGCCTGGGACAGGGGGAGGTGTCCCTGCCATGGCAGGGGTGGAACGGGATGAGCTTTAAGGTCTCTTCCCACCCAAACCATTCCAGGATTCCATGATTCTATCCCCGTCTCAATGTCAGAAATCTAAAACTTTTCTCACAAATTTCTCATCCCTGCCAATCCCACCTGGCTACATCCCGTGGATTTCCTGCCCTCAGTTCCCTCAGCTGCTCCTCCTGATCTGAGCCCTGACTGCAGCAGGGACTGGGAAAAACAAAATGTATTTTTTCATCCTGCTGTACATTTTCCTAGAACCTTGTGGTGCTTCATTTGCATAGTGAATTTTTATATATGGCATTGTCATTTCTGCAAAACAACAGATTTGTGTCACATTTGTTTCTCCCACTTTGGACACGTTTCCCCAGATAAACTCCAAAAAGGTCAAGAGGGACACCTAAACCATCCCAGCACAAACTGTGGTGCAATGACTGATGT
The DNA here is from genome assembly GCA_013397055.1 of Pachycephala philippinensis. Taxonomy (NCBI): domain Eukaryota; kingdom Metazoa; phylum Chordata; class Aves; order Passeriformes; genus Pachycephala; species Pachycephala philippinensis. The sequence continues at coordinate 117,812 of VWZT01015205.1, forward strand.
GGGCACCTGTGGCACTGCTGGATCAGCCTGATCCCTTGGTCTCCCCTGCTGGAATTCAGGAACTGGGTATTTCTAACATGAGTTTTGTCTACAGGTAACTCCGGGTATCAAAAAGCTCTGAGTGAAACCAGCCTGCAAATGAAACCTGCAATGCCCAGTGCTCCATCCTTTACAGAAGTGGTAGAGATTTGAGGGGATCCCAAGGGAGCAGGAATGCCCAGAGGGAAGTGAGGGATTACCAGGCTGTAGAACCCTGAGCTTTGCTCCTTCCCACTGCCAGAAGGGAGCAAGAACCCCCCTCCCAGCCCAGAGAGGGAGAGCAGAGCCTGCAGGGGACAGCAAAGCCTGCAGGCAGGAACCGTCCCCTGGGGTCACACCCAAGGATCACAGATAACCCACAGGGAATATCCAGAATATCCAACCCAGCACGGGATAAGGGATCACAGATAACCCACAGGGAATATCCAGAATATCCAACCCAGCACGGGATAAGGGATCACAGATAACCCACAGGGAATATCCAGAATATCCAACCCAGCACGGGATAAGGGATCACAGATAACCCACAGGGAATATCCAGAATATCCAACCCAGCACGGGATAAGGGATCACAGATAACCCACAGGGAATATCCAGAATATCCAACCCAGCACGGGATAAGGGATCACAGATAACCCACAGGGAATATCCAGAATATCCAACCCAGCACGGGATAAGGGATCACAGATAACCCACAGGGAATATCCAGAATATCCAACCCAGCACGGGATAAGGGATCACAGATAACCCACAGGGAATATCCAGAATATCCAACCCAGCACGGGATAAGGGATCACAGATAACCCACAGGGAATATCCAGAATATCCAACCCAGCACGGGATAAGGGATCACAGATAACCCACAGGGAATATCCAGAATATCCAACCCAGCACGGGATAAGGGATCACAGATAACCCACAGGGAATATCCAGAATATCCAACCCAGCACGGGATAAGGGATCACAGATAACCCACAGGGAATATCCAACCCAGCACGGGATAAGGGATCACAGATAACCCACAGGGAATATCCAACCCAGCAGGGGATAAGGGGTCACAGATAACCCACAGGGAATATCCAACCCAGCACGGGATAAGGGGTCACAGATAACCCACAGGGAATATCCAACCCAGCAGGGGATAAGGGGTGCAGTACCTGAGGGAGAGCTGTCTCGGCTGGCCTCTGCCTGCCCCGGGGGCACGCTGGCTCCTGGTCTCTGGTAAGGCACATAGTACATGCCAGAGCTGCCCGAGGGCTTGTATGGCAGCAGCAGGGGCTGGGCTGGGGGGGAAAGGGAAACGGTGAGCAGGAGCCAGGCTGGAAACCTTTAATGCAGCAAGGCAGGACCTGGGCACACTGCTCAGGATGTTCCTGCTGCTAAAGCCTGAGAAACTCCATTCTTCAGGAAAATGAATTGCAACTATTATTTCATTAATTAAATTGAATTTTGTAATCCCCACCCAAAGGTAGAAGGTTACCATTGCTTACCTGGAAAAGCAGCTTCACCTATTTAATACTAAAATGGTGATCAGGGTGGCAAACACTGACTGACAGAGCCATCTCCTGTACCCACAGAGCTCCCAGCTGAGCCCTCTTTGAGGAATCATTTCAAAGGAGCAGGGATGTGTCCCTCAAGTCAATAAAATCAACAGCAGAGCCCCGGCACAAAACATCACAGGATGGGAAACCCCTGTGAACATCCCCAACCCTCTGCTCACAGATATCCCAAACCCTGCACAGTTTTCTGTTTGATTCTATTAAAAGCAGCCATGTGCAGATTCCCCTCAGTTTTTTTGGTGTTATCTTCACTAGAGAGTAAATCAGTGATCAGATCCAGCTCTCACTGAACTCCAAGTGAATCAAATCAAATTATCCACATACAAACACCAGAAAATATTTTCCAACCACACTTGGACACAGTAAATTCTGTTCTAGAGAAACCTGAACTGAATCCCAAAATCCCTCCCCACAAGGCTGAAAAAACCAAGTTTAAGGGTTGGGTTTTCCCCCCATATGAGCAACTTCAAATACCCAAATTATCTCAAGGATGTTGTTTCCACAAAAAACCTGGGTTTGGGTTTTAATATTTATCAGTATCTTGAACTTGTACAGATCCAAGTCCACAGACACACGTAAGACAGGAATTTGCTCACCAGGCTGCCTTGGGAAGGGGGGAATCTCCTTGTGGGATGAAGTTGTGACGCGGGGAGGTCCAGGGGCTTTGGGGAGCCGGGCAGCATTTCCACCCTCCTGGGGATCAACGCAGATTGCTGCTGAGAAGGTGGCTTTTTCTGGGCTTTCCGTGGTGATCTGAGTGGCAGCATCAGAAGTCCTCCTGGCAGGCTTTGCAGGAAGCGCAGAGCTGGGGATCCCCGTGGCCCCAGGTGCCCCCGAGCCCCCCCAAAGCCAGGATCTGGCCCTGCCCTGCAGCAGCAGCTCCTGCCGGGAGGAAAACGCCTGGCTGGGGTCTGCTGAGGCCACTGGCACAGCTGAGCTGGGATCCTCTGGAATACCCTCAGCAGGTGGGAATTCAGGAACACCTTCCACTGAAGCTTCTGGAGCTGCTTTTAAAGTCCCTGCCTGAGCCTTCACCTGAGGCTTGTCCCCCCTTTTCACCCCATTTCCAGCATTCCCGGAGCTCCTGACCCTGGAGGAAAGGGTGATGTGGACACAGGACAGGAATTTCCTCACTGGGGATGGGGGAGCCTCAGACGTGGTGGATACAGCCTCATCTGCAGGTGAAGGCTGAGCTGGACCCGCTTGCTCCCTCACAGCCTCTTCTGGAACGAGAGGGAGCTCACCAGGGCTTTTCCTCCCCTCTGCCAACACCTCACCATGGCCCTTCAGCAAATCCATTTGTGCAGCTGCACCTGAGCCCTCCGAGCTCTCACGGAGCTGGGTGTGGCTCTGTGGGATCTTCTCCTGCTGGGAAGAGCTTGGAGAGTGGGGTTCAATCAATGGATTTATTTCCTGGCCGACTCCTGTGCTGCCATCAAGCGTCCTGGGTCTGGCACTCTGCCTGTCTCCCCCAGTCACATCTGCAGTCAGAAAATCGAGCTGTTTTGCACTCAGGGCCTGTCTTTTCCCAGGACCCTGGGCTGCACAGGCCATTTCCTTAGGAGCTCCAGCCCCAGCACTGTCAGCAGAGATGGGAGGAAGCTCTGCAGCACCACCAGCCCTGGCATCCCCTGCTCCGGCCAGCCCAGGGCTGGGGGGGCAGCTCTGGGACCTCTCCCAGGGCTCTGTGCTGGGCTTTTCCTCCCCGGTGTCAGCAGAGTGAGCCCCCTGAGGCAGGATCCCCCCCAGCCCATCCCTGGGCAGGCTGGGGCTGCGTGCCAGGGACCCCAGCGGGGCTGGCAGCCGCCTCCGGGGGCACAGGGTGAGGGGGGTGCTCGGCTCCCCCCAGCCCTGCCCCGGCCCCAGCGCCGGCAGGGGCAGCTCCCCGGGGGCACGGGGGGCAGCTGCACAGCTCCCTGCACGGGGATCCCACTCCAGAGGGGCACGGGGGGCAGCTGCACAGCTCCCTGCACGGGGATCCCACTCCAGAGGGGCACGGAGCTCTGCCACAGCACTGGGATGTCCCACAACTGCGTGCTGGTTGTACACACGGAGCTCAGCACCATTCCAGGCCTTCAGCTCCTTGTCCTGCAGCTCAGCACCATTCCAGGGCTCCAGCTCCTTGTCCTGCAGCTCAGCACCATTCCAGGGCTCCAGCTCCTTGTCCTGCAGCTCAGCACCATTCCAGGGTTTCAGCTCCTTGTCCTGCAGCTCAGCACCATTCCAGGGTTTCAGCTCCTTGTCCTGCAGCTCAGCACCATCCCAAGGTTTCAGCTCCATGTCCTGCAGCAGGGAGCAATCCAAGGGACCGGCCCTAGGGAATGGCACTGCTGGTTGGGATCTGGATGGGAAGAGCTCCTGAGTCCTGGAGAGCTGTCCGTGCCTGTCCCTGGGAAACCTGGGAGCCTGGAAACGCCTCGGGTCCTGTTCCTGCTTCCTCAGATGCTCAGAAGCTGCTTCCAAACTACAGAGCCACGGATCCTGAAAAACAGAGCCCAGTTCACAGAGGTCATGTGGAGACCTTCCCACCCTGGCCAAAACCCACATGGGGAAATTCAAAGATGAGAGCTGTCAATAACCAAGAGTTTGTCATCAGGAAGGGAGGGAACTCAGCTGTTAACGAACCAATCAAAAATTGATCCTTTTGAAGTGCCAAGTTACCATTCTCAGCACTTTATCCCTGCCAGTGTTGGTCACAACCCACAGCAGGTGCTGCCCTGGAGCACCGAGAGCAGCTCTCACCAGAGCTGGGATTCCCTCACCTGGACCTGCACTGATTAAAGGGTTATCCTAGAGCTATTCCCATCCCAGACAAAATTCCCCAGCACCCTGCACACCCCAGGCCAGGCAGCAGCACCTCTCCCATCACTTCAGTTCTGTCCCACGGGTCAGTTTGGCCTCAGGGGCAGAATCAGGGTTGGGGAACACTTCAAGGGACAGGACAGAGACGCAATTCCATGGGGAGCCAACCCTCCCATCCCCATGTCCCTGTGTGGGGTGCAGGCCACCAGCCTCCTGTGGACAGCACTTCTGAAGGGCCTCAAGTGCACCAGAGGATGTTCAGATGGGACCTTGGGAAAAATTTCTCCATGGAAAGGGTTAGCAGGCATTGGAACAGGGAAGTGGTGGTGTCGCCATCCCTGAAACTGTACCAACAAGGTGTGGATGTGGCACTTGGGGACACGGCTCAGTGCTGAACGTGGTTGTGCTGGTGATGGTTGGACCTGATGACCCTTGGAGGTCTTTTCCAACCTTAATGATTCCATGATTCCAACCATCAACATAATTTCATTAATCCAAGTGTAATCAGAAATTCCAGCACTTCCATTGAGCTGCAGAGAGCAAATCTGAGATAAAAGCGCTGCCATGGAGATGGGCCAGATAAGCTTCATTGGAGAAAAAAGACACAAAAATTTAGGCTATATTTATTTTTCCCTGCTGGTTGGAACAACTGTGGAAGCAGCGGAGTGTACTCCATTAATGGAGTGCAACACAGGCCCCTGGGTGATTAAATCCCCATCAACTACTGGGAATTTGGCAACAAAAAGCGGTGGGAAACATATTTGGTGTAAACCAAACACACAAACAAGTATTTCACAACAGCTTCTCCAGCCCTTCCCCATCCCAGATGTCATGACAGCAGTAACTACTCCAGCAGGGCCGGGATCATTATCCCACTTTTCTGTTCCTTTATGGATTTTAAGGCAACAAATCAGTTTGTTTGGCTTCCTGCATTCCCTAGAGCCAAGAGGGACAGCAAAGGCCTGTGGAAGAACACAGGGACAGGGAGCAGAGCTGTGCCAGCACAGGGATGATCCCAAGACTTCTCTTCCCCACACCACGTGCCAGTTCAACGGCCTGAAGTAATCCAGAGCAACTCCCACCAGCGAGAGCAGGCACAGAAGTTGCGATAAACTCATCTTCCCAAGCCTTTCACATGTTTTATTGTGCTTGTTATGTGTCATCCTTCCAAAAAAGCTCCCTGTGCCATATGATCCACAGGAGCCTGCAGTGCAAATTTAGAGCTACAACTCCCTGAACTTCCTGGAGAAGTGAGAAAGCTCAAGGAGTGGAAAAGTACAGCAGGGAGTGGAGAAAACACTGCACTGAGGGGAAGGAACTCACAGCAAAGGGAAGAGGGAGCATCTGGCACCCATAAAACACAGGTGAGGGCATCAGGGCCTCAATTTAGGAGGAAAATCCTGAGGTTTAGGATGCTGGAATTGTATTTACATCCAACAGCAACTCCAAACCTGCCATGGCAGGGACACCTCCCACTGTCCCAGGCTGCTCCAAGCCCCAGTGTCCAGCCTGGCCTTGGGCACTGCCAGGGATCCAGGGGCAGCCACAGCTGCTCTGGGCATCCTGTGCCAGGGCCTCCCCACCCTCCCAGCCAAGAATTCCTTCCCAATATCCCATCCATCCCTGCCCTCTGGCAGTGGGAAGCCATTCCCTGTGTCCTGTCCCTCCAGGCCTTGTCCCCAGTCCCTTTCCAGCTCTCCTGGAGCCCCTTCAGGCACTGGAATGTGCTGAAGTTCCCCAGACCCTTCCCTTCTCCAGGGGACCATTCCCAGCTCTCTCAGCCTGTCCCTGTTGAATATTCCCAGGGTTTGAGCCCCTCCTCAGCCGAGCACTCGAGGCCACGTTTGCAGCCCCTGTCTGTGCCCACCCCAGGCCCCTCCTGGACCTTCTGCTCAGCCACACGTGGGAAACCCACAGGATTTCTCCCTGCCTATGACACACAGCTCTCAGAGACCCTCGACTGCCTCAGAACATGGAAAATCTTCCCAAGTGAAAGACCCCAGAGAACTTCCCCAAAGTGTCCTTCCCCTGTCCCCAAACTTCACACAGTTCCTGCTCCTTCCCCAAACTTCACACAGTTCCTGCTCCTTCCCCAAACTTCACACAGTTCCTGCTCCTTCCCCTGTCCCCAAACTTCACACAGTTCCTGCTCCTTCCCCAAACTTCACACAGTTCCTGATCCTTCCCCAAACTTCACACAGTTCCTGATCCTTCCCCTGTCCCCAAACTTCACACAGTCCCTGGCAAACACGAAAATGCCACAGCGGCACCTGAATTCCTGGAGCTGTCACCTCGGAGAACGAGAGGCAGAGTCTGAACATTCCCAAGGAACATCCATCCCAAACCTGCCCCACGGGCACTGCACAAGGATCCTGCTGCAGGAATTGTTTGCTTGAGCTGCAGGAACAGTTTGTCTTTCTCAGTCCTAAAAGTTTAGTAGAAGGAAAATGCCTTTTCCTAATCTTTGTTCTGTTCTTTTCAAGCCCATGCCTGGCACTTTGGCACTGAAACTTCCACACTTACTATACACAACAGTTCCCATTAAATTTATGGGAGATTATTTTGCCTGGCTGTGTTTTTTTCAGTGCAGTAGTTTTGAACAATCTGTATTTTTCAGTGACAGTGTTTGGCTTGGAGGGAAAAATACATTTATCTTAAGTACAATAAAAAAACCTCAGTCACCTTCACTCTGCAAATTCAAACCATTTTTTATCTCAAATTAAAAACACTGCAGTGGAAAAATATTTTCGAGATCAAAGCACGAGGTGCTGTGGTTGAACTAAAGCAATTTCTTGGAACTTGTTTTGCAAAATTATGGTGAATTTCTTCTTTCTCTAAATGTGGATAAAACAATCCCCAGCTGACACTGAGTCACAGAAAGGTAAAATCCTCATTTCCACACAGCACAGAGTTCATCTGAGGGACAAAGCCGTGACCAAACAAAATCTAAAAGTTGGGGGGAAAAAAAGGCTTTGAGGCCTCTGCTTTTGTATTTGTGTTTTGTCCCTCTTTTTTAAGAAATCTGAATNCTCCAGCTGCCCAGAAATTCCACCAGTCCAGGAATACCTGGGAAGTTTGGCCTGATGGGTTTGGGAGCTGCTGTGCCTCTTCCCAGCACTGCTGATGCAAAGAGATCTAAATAAACACAGAGTGCTCCTAAAGCACTGCCTGTCACTCCTGCTAATGCAAGGCTTTTAATTAAAACAAACAAACCAACCCCTGCTGCTTCTCCCGGGAGGCAGGCAGGCTGCAGGAGAACACAGGGAAAAAATCAAGGATAAAAATTAAAAGGGAGCTGTTCCTAAAGTTCAGGGCACTCGTCTGACACCAGTCCCTAGAAATCCTGCCACGATCACCCTGGGCACCAGAGCAGTGCCAAGAATGGGCACTGGGAGTGAAAACACAGGTAACACACTCCTGCTTGGACACAGCCCAGCCCAGGTATGGATTGTGTACACAAACCAGAAACACTCCAAAGGACAAACCACGGCAATTCAGGGCGAGTTCTCCTGGGAAATCAGAGCTGCAGGAGCCTGAACCCCCTCAGACCTGATCCCTGACCCCTGACCCTGCCCCAGCCCAGCACCGACACCTCCACCCCACTGCCCCCACGGACACTGCCCCAGCTCTGTGGGAACTCCCTGTGAGCACCACTCCTGATTCCTCCCATCCTCACCTGCAGGGTGATCCTGCCCCTGGAGCAGTGCCCTCCCTCTGCCCGGCACAGCACAGGGACAGTGCCCTCCCTCTGCCCGGCACAGCCCAGGGACAGTGCCCTCCCTCTGCCCGGCACAGCCCAGGGACACTGCCCTCTCTCTGCCCGGCACA
>VWZT01015205.1:127433-152745 GCA_013397055.1 Pachycephala philippinensis
ACACCCAAACCCCATCCCTCACACCCAAACCCCATCCCTCACACCCACACCCCATCCCTCACACCCACACCCCATCCCGGCTGTGCCCTCTGATCCAGCACGTGACAAACCCACCCGAGACGTGTCCTTACCTCGGATCTTCCTCTCCTGCTCCTCTGCACTCCTCAGGATGTGGCTGGCATCAATCCCAGGAGATCCAGCCCTCAGGAGGCTCCGGACCCGGGCAGCCAGGGAATCCCCGCTGCTGCTGCCGCTCCCTGCCAGGATCCTGGCGGCCCCAGCTCCAGGCGGGATGCTCAGGAATGCCCCCGTGGCACTGCCCGGCTGCTGGGAGCACGGAGGGTTCCCCAGGAGGCTCCTGACCCGGGCACCGAGGGAATCCCCACTGCTGCTGTCCTCGCTCCCTCGCGTCCCTCCTGCCCTCCCAGCCACCCCAGCCTGGGATGAGGAGCTCCGGGAGCTCCCCAGGACAGGGGGGACACTGCCCAGGGGCTCCAGGGGAGGGGGACTGCCCAGCTCTGGAGCTGTCCCGGAGCTGAGGTCGCTGCTGGCACTGCTCTGTGCCAGCCCCACGAGCACGGGCTGGTTCCTGTCCGTGGTCACGCTGCTGCACCCCTCTGGCTCCGACCTTCCCGCGGATTTCCCTGCCCTGGGCTCCTGGGCCGTTCCCTTCAGCCCCTCACTGCTCTGCAAATGGGCACTCAAAGGATCTCCCCATCCCACACCACAGGTGTTAGATCCCACAGGATTTACCAGCAGCCCCTCTCCCCGCACACCCCTCTGGGTCACGGCCTCATCCCACAGCAGTGTCCTCTGCAGCTGAGGGCTCCAGTCCTTCCCTAACCTGGAATCCCTGGGATCACCCTCCTTCCTGACCAGCACCAGGGAAGCCTCCCCGGTTTCCCTGCAGGAGGCTGTGAGGGGAGCAGGGTGGGCACAGCTGGCAGCGAGCTCCTCTGCCTGTGCCAGCAGCTCCCGGAGCTCCCGCAGCGCCCCAGACCCCATCAGGGAACCCCCTTCCTGCCCCTTGCTGCTCTCACTTCCCACGCTGGAGCTCTGGGATCCCGTGTCTGGTTCCATTCTGTTCTCAGCCCCAGCCAAAGCCCCAGCAGCCCAGTGCTGCAGGCTGCTGTCCGAGCTCCCAGACCCACGGGCAGGATCACGAGCACTTCTCCCACCCCGCCGGGGACTCTCCCTGCCCGAGGAGCAGCTGGGGGGGTTCTGCTCTGCCCCAGCAGATCCCATGGAACGCTCTGCACCCCGGGATGTGGGACCTACAGCAGCCTCTTCCAGCTGGGGCCCCAACACGCTGCCCTGGGGCTGTGCCATGCTGCCCTGGGACCCTGCCATGCTGCCCTGGGACCCTGCCATGCTGCCCTGGGACCCTGCCATGCTGCCCTGGGACCCTGCCATGCTGCCCTGGGACCCTGCCATGCTGCCCTGGGACCCTGCCATGCTGCCCTGGGACCCTGCCATGCTGCCCTGGGACCCTGCCATGCTGCCCTGGGACCCTGCCATGCTGCCCTGGGACCCTGCCATGCTGCCCTGGGACCCTGCCATGCTGCCCTGGGACCCTGCCATGCTGCCCTGGGACCCTGCCATGCTGCCCTGGGACCCTGCCATGCTGCCCTGGGACCCTGCCATGCTGCCCTGGGACCCTGCCATGCTGCCCTGGGACCCTGCCATGCTGCCCTGGGACCCTGCCATGCTGCCCTGGGACCCTGCCATGCTGCCCTGGGACCCTGCCATGCTGCCCTGGGACCCTGCCATGCTGCCCTGGGACCCTGCCATGCTGCCCTGGGACCCTGCCATGCTGCCCTGGGACCCTGCCATGCTGCCCTGGGACCCTGCCATGCTGCCCTGGGACCCTGCCATGCTGCCCTGGGACCCTGCCATGCTGCCCTGGCTCACTGGGGCCTCTCCAAAGAGCTCTGGGAAGCTGGGACAGAGCTCCCGGGGTGACAGCACACCTGAGCCAGCCTCCGACTCCAGGGGAATGGACACGCTCGGAGTGGAGATGTCGGAGTTAAAGCTCGTGTGGGACATCTCAAAGGCTGGCAGCAATTCACCTGCAAAGGAACAGAACATTCATTAATTTGGAGGTTCCAGAGCACAGAGGCATCAGCAAATACCCTTCCCTGGACTAGAGGGCACATAAAGGGAGGGAAGAATTCAAATCCTGGAAAATATTTAGGATGTTGTTCTTAGAACAAGACTTGAACTAGGATTTCCATGAGAATTGTCTCCTGAAAGAAATCTCATGAGCATTTCAGATAAATATCAAAGAAAATACAAAACTTATCAGAGAATTACAGAATATCGAGTTGGATGGGATCACCCAGTCCAACCCCTGTCCCTGCACAGACACCCCAAAATCCCACCCTGGGCATCCCTGGCAGCGGTGCCCAAACGCTCCTGGAGCTCTGGCAGCCTCGGGGCCGTGCCCATTCCCTGGGGAGCCTGGGCAGTGCCCAGCACCCTCTGGGGGAAGAACCTTTCCCTGGTACCTGAAGTACCTTGCTTTTAAATCACTGCTTAGGCTGGATTTGAAATAAACATTCTTGGATAAATGGCCCAGAGGTGCTTGGATGTCCAAATGAACACCTGGTTTACAAAAGTGAAATTTCTCCATGGAAAGGGCTGTCCTGGCCTGGCACAGCTGCCCAGGGGGAGTCCCCATCCCTGAGGGATTTCAAAGCCCTGTGGATGTGGCACTTGGGGACATGGGGCAGTGCTGGCCCTGGCAGTGCTGGGGATGGTTGGACTGGATGGGCTCAGAAGCCTTTTCCAGCCTCAGTGACTCCATGATTCCACTGAGGACAAATCTTCCCCTGCCCCAAAATCCAAGTGCTTTAAGTTGCCAGGTCTCCCATAATCCTCAAAGAAGGGAAAAATCACAAAAGAAAACAAGAGAACATTTAACCCCTTCTGGTCAGAGAACCCGGCCAGTGCAGGGGGCTGAGGGCACACCATGGAAAGGGTCACACAGGGACTGGTTTTGGGGAGCTCTCAGCCCCACCCTTCTCACGGGGTACAAGGTGCAAATCCCAAACCAGGACACTCTCAGGAAATGACACATGGGAAGGAGTTTTCATGCACATTTTCACATTTTAATGATATAATGGGCAAGTCCCTGAAGCCCACACTAACCCTGCCTGAGCACTCAGTTCTGCACCTAGAAATGACTCAGCCTGGTAAGGCCACTGATTTGGCTGATGATAATGATGATGATGATGGATGAATGGATTTAGGAACAGATCTGAGCAGTTACAAAAACACTGACAACCTTTTGTCACACCAAGAAATCCCAGAATGAAAAAGAAACCAAGACTTATTCCTCTCACAGGAAGAAAAGTCTGGTCACATTCCTTCAATCTCAAGATACAAATCATTTCCTTCTTAGGGACACTTGGAAAAAGAGAAATAAAGAGAATAAAGGCACAACATCCCTGCACTGCTCCACAGCCACAGTCCTGGTTCCTCGGGAGGAGGCAGCTCCTCAGAGGTTTGGATACTTCCCAATGCCAAAATCTACCGAAGATGGGAGAAGCTCACCCCCCACCACCACCCCCGACCCCAGAGGTGGGTGAGGTCAGTGCTCTCCCAGCCCCCCAGCCCCCTGCCCTACCCTGTGCCTGGGGAGGGGCCCAGGCCAGCATCTCCAGGGGATCCCTCAGGCTCCTGAGCTGCACGGGGGAGAACTCCAGCTCCCGGAGGGGCCCCCGCGGCACGAAGGGCGCCAGGATGGAGCCAGGGGACTGCTCGATGCCCAGGTTCCGCAGGTAGATCTGGAAAACAAGGAATAAACACTCAGGGAATGCCTTCACCCCAGCTCTGGACACTGCAGGAGTGAGAACTCGGATTCCTCAGAGGCGGCTGCTGAACTTCAGCCTCTCCATTTAAAATTCCATTTCCCAGTTTGGAGGGGAACACAAAGGTTTGGGTTAAAAACCTTCTACCTCCCCAAAAATTGCTGCACAGAAACCACTGGCAGACTCGGGAATTCAAGCCAGCAGCAGGGAAGCTCCTCGTTTTTTAGGACAAGTTTGTTCAAGCCTTCAAGGCAAATAGTTGGGAGCACTTTTGTCAGAGCTGGTTTATGCACAGACATTACATGCAGGAAAAAACCAGCCAAAAGTTTCCTTGACTTCATCACCTGTAGGGCAAATTAATTTCAACTCATCCACACTGTGTCCTAAACTAGCCAGGAAAATTAAATAAATTACCTTACACATCACAGCCAACTCCATTTCCTGTGGGTTTTTTATAAACTTCCACATTACCAGCCAGGTAAGTGACCTGATCTCCTTTACCTGCCAGTGATTTATGGGAGCAGAATTCCTCAGAACCAGGCTGGAGAATGTGTAATTATAGCCAGGAACAGAAGTCATCTCTCTGTCTCATGAATTTTATTTAAACACCCCCCCTACAATGTTTATATTTGTTTCACCACGGGTTTGCAAAGACAACAGAGTGAAAAGAGCTTCCAGAGCACATTCCCGAAGACCTGATGATTATGGAGTCATCTTGTGAGAGGAGCAGCCTCTTACTCAGAGGATAATTACACGTTTGGCATTACCATAAATCTGCATCTCATTTGCTGTGCCCTCAGCAGCTGCCCCTGCATGGAACAGGGCTGCCCAGGGCTCCCAGTGCCTCTGCCCCAAACTGGGGAGATCTGCATCAGCCAGGCAGGAGGGCACGGAGGGAAGGGAGGAAGAGGCTCTGAGGGTCCTTTGTGAGGAACACATCAAGAATTCAGAACTGAGGCCTCAGGAACAAAGTGAACAAGCACAATGAGAACTCCCAGGGAAAAAATGGATTTAATTTCCAAGGAGCTGTGCTGGGTTTGCTGTTCCTGCAGAGCTGGGGAGTGGAGCTCAGCTCTCCTCACTCCGCACCCAAGTCTGAACCTCACCTTTGGATCACGAGAACCTGATCTCCTGAGAGAGCCACCAGCTCTCATTTCTCTTTCCTCCTGCTCCCCTGACACTCTGCTATCCCTGGGAAAGACAAGGGACCTTTCCCACATCCAACCCTTTCTTTGTCCACATTAAATATTACTAAAAGTCATTTTTCCACCTCTACTTAAGATAAGATGAACCAGTATCATGGATGAAATTCACCTGTAGCACAACCCTGTGTAAAACCATTTATCCTGGCTGTAGTGATTAGATCCTCTCCAAAAAGAGCAGTGGGGAAAAATGGAAAAGTGAGAAACAAATGTAAAACTCTGAAAAAAAGTGTAACTGAAAAAATGGATTAACTCTGGGAAAAGAAATTGATAATTCAGGGAAAATAAATGGTTAACTCTGGGAAAAAAAATGGGTAACTGGGAAAAAAAAATGGGTAACTCTGGAACCAGAGTTTAAATTGGAACCAAACTTACCGGGATCCTTTCTTCAATATTAAACTCTTCCTTCTTTGGAGTCTCCAGCGCTGCTCCAGGGGGGTTGGAGTCGTCCCCTCCTGGACTGGGGCAGGGCCTGGACACCACCAGGGAGCCCCGAGCAGAGCCCAGGGCCCCCTGAGGCTCCCCAGAATCGACAGGAACATCCAAACTCTCCAGGGAAATGGCTCCAAAGCTGCCCATGATGTGGTGAACAGTGGGAATATTTAGGCTGAGGGGTTGATTTTCCTGAGCATCGCAATCCTTGTGCTCATCAGCTGGGGAGCTTCCATCCTTTTTAGGGAGCTGAGCAACACCGGACACAAACACATCTGGGGCTGAGCTTCGCCTCGTGGTACCTTCCACATCCTCACCACGAGATGCAGGAACACCCTTCTGTGTGCTGGAGCCTCCTGAGGGGCTGTGCAGCCCTCCCAGAGCAGGACTCCTCTCCCCTGGAGGCTGCAGGGCCTCTGTGCAGTTTGCTGCTGGGGTAATTCCAGCCCAGGCTCTGCTCCTGCTGCAGACATGGACGGCGTGGTCCGACTGGGATCTGCTCAGGGCGGGGACGAGCAGGAGCTCCTTGTGGGGGAAATGCAAACTTCCCAGAGAACCTGTCTCCCAGGAGGAAAGGACAGCACAATCCTGGGGATCTCTACTGCTTTTCTGCACTGATAAAATATTGCTTGGAGCCATGGCAAGTGCACTGGAGGCTTTCCTTTCGGGAGGGAACCCACGTGGGACACCTGAGCTCCCGGCGTCAGCAGCCTCCTCTGGCTGCCCCACGTTCCACGCTCCCACCTTCTCCAGGAAACTCAGCGAAGGGAAGGACTGGATCCTGCCAGCGTGGGGGGATTCCAGCTTTAAGGACTCGAAATGCTCACAGGTTTCTTTCGGAGCACTCTGCTTCCCAAGGGATCCAGGGGCACAGGCAGGGGACTTCCCTGCGGTTTCTTCATTTGAACACAGAGGAGAGGCCCGAAGGTCCGAAGGGATCACCAGGGCTCCATGTCCTTCTGCCTTAGCAGCTTTCCTGAGGAATATCCCCGGAGTGGACTGGAAGTTGGGATGAGGCAGGTGTATGGAGAAGGAGCCCTCAGCCCCCAGACTGAGGGAAGGGGAGATCTCTGTGACCTTGTGTCCCCCCTCAATGGAGAGGTCAGAGCCGGTGAGCTCACCCCTGCCTCCCGCAGGCTCTGGAGCCCCCGGGGAGCCCCCGGTGCCTGGCGCTGTGCCCATGGCAGGCCCCTGTGGCTGCCCGGGTGCCCAGTGCCCGCTGCCCGTCACGGCAGGGACAAGCTCCTCTCTCCCGGGTCTCCCAGGTGGCTGTTCCTGCTGACGGTCCCCGAGAGCTCCCTGCAGCTCCCCAGGAGCAGCCCTGAGCCTCGAGCCCTCAGAGCCATCCAGCTCCACCCCGTGTTCCTTCAGCATTCCTTTGCCCGGCTCAGGAGTCACTGCACCAAGAACATCCTGAGCACCTGAGTTTTCAGAACGGCCTCTCCTCAAGCCATCCGAGAAATTATTAAACAAATCAAGCTCAGGCACCTTCTTTCCTTTTTCCTGCTTCTCCAGGGCTCCTGCCTCACTCTCAAGCACTTTCACCTTTTTCTCCTGCGTGCCCCTTTCGCTCCTCTCTGAGAATTTGGTCAGTGCTGTTGTGTAGGAGGAGTTTGCCGAGGATGAGGATTCCTCCTGCCCTGGGCACTCCTGGTCCCTCTCAGAGAGCTCAGAGGCAGCAGCGGGGCCGTCGCTGCCCGGGGAGCAGCGTCCATCCTTCCCAGCTGTGCTCCAGGGCTGCTCCAGCCCCTTTCCCAGCCCCTCCTGTGCCGTGGGGCGTGCTGGATGCCCCCTGCCCCGGGGCACCGCTGCCCCCTGCTCCGTGCCCTCCTGCCCCTTGCCCTCCTCGCTGCCTGGGCACAGGGAGCTCCGGGAGGCAGCTCCAGGATCCGAGTGTCCCACGGGATGGGAACGCTGGGACGGAGGGCAGGGCTCACTGGGAGAGGCTGGGTCCCTCAGGGATGCGCTGCCATGGACGTGGGAAGGCTCCAAATGCTCCAGGGATGCTCCAGAAACATCCGGGGTTCCTCTGGAAGGGAGGAGAAAAGTGAATTTCTGATCATACTTTTTGTTTCAACATCTCTGGTTTGAATCACAGGCAAAAGAACTTCAGATAACAACTGGGGGTTAGCAACATTCACAGAAATGCACATAAATACACATAGATACACATAAATACATTCCCTAAAGGGACACAACCTAAAGGAACGTAAAGAAATCCCAAAAATCTATAAAATAAAGGCTCAAAAATAATATTATAATAATATCAATTTCTACTTAGCGTGGCAATATTTTTCAACCTGCTTAGGACTGAAATAATTTTTACTGACAGGCTGTTATTAGCTAAATGAATAAATAAAATTAGCTAAGCAAAACATGCAATGTGTGCTTACACATATCTCAGCTTGCCTGTGATTTATTAATATTAATCACCTACTTCAGTTCCTTATATCAATTATTTCTTTAAAGGATATAAAAGCAGCCAGGTCTCAGATAAGCAACAAACTCCTCTAAAGTTCTAATATTTGTACTGAGGATTGATTAATTAATAATTATTTTATATTAAACATACCATCAAACCCTAATAAATATTACTGCATGCAAGTGGAGCACCTTGAAATGAAGGTGCCAAAGCCTTTTACTGAAACAGCTCTTTCTTTATGCATTTTATCCCAAATTTGTATTTTAAATTACATATTGCTCCAGCATATACAAACCACAACACTGTCCATGTATGTTTTACTCCTGTAAATAAAAAAATCTGATTTTTGTCCCCAAGATTTCATGAAGTTTATTCCAAAGTCTAAGAAAGCTACAGAGATGTTGAAGAGGGTGGAATTCCTCATTTTCCCGTTTTACTGGGGTACCTCATCATGACAAGCTCAGAAGAGCCTGGTCCTGGTTTTCCCTTGTTCCAGCTCTTCTGAAGGCAAAATCCAGAATTGCCTTCTCTGCACCCACCCCAAAACCAATGTAACCCCCACATTTCTGTGCCCAGAAACTGCCAGTATCCAATTATCCAGCACAGAACCACCCCTGGACACTCAGGGAAAGAACCAGCCCCAGGAACCCCGTCCCACCTGAGGGGAATGAAATCCATCCGGGATCCCTGCAGGAACGGCTCGGCCCGGGCTGGGCTCAGCAGCAGCGGCAGGCACGGGGAGAGTCTGCTCTCGGGGGCATCTGTGAGAGAGAAACCCCAACGGGGCACTGAGAGAAACCCCAACGGGGCACTGAGAGAAACCCCAACGGGGCACTGAGAGAAACCCCAACGGGGCAGTGAGGGCTGGCAGCACAGCCTCGCATTCCCACAGATCCCAGCCTCACATTCCCACAGACCCCAGCTCCACACTCCCAAAGATCCCAGCCTCACATCCCTAAAGATCCCAGCTTCATGTTCCCAACGATCCCAGCCTCACATCCCCACAGATCCCAGCTGCACATCCCCACAGATCCCAGCTGCACATCCCCACAGATCCCAGCTGCACATCCCCACAGATCCCAGCTGCACATCCCCACAGATCCCAGCCTTGCTTTCCCAAAGATCCCAGCCTCGCATTCCCAAGGATNCCACACCTCCCAGCTGCCCACTCCCAAAGACCCCAGCCTCGCATTCCCAAGGATCCCAGCCCCGCATTCCCAAGGATCCCAGCTTCACATTCCCAAGGATCCCAGCCTCACATTCCCAAGGATCCCAGCCTCACATCCCCACAGATCCCAGCTGCACATCCCCACAGATCCCAGCCTTGCTTTCCCAAAGATCCCAGCCTCGCATTCCCAAGGATCCCAGCCTCGCATTCCCAAAGATCTCAGCCTCGCATTCCCAAAAATCCCAGCCTCACATCCCCAAAGATCCCAGCTGCAGGGAAGAGGGGGAATCCCACCCCTAAACCCCTGGAGCCTCCTGCCTCCCGGACTAAATTCAGCTTTCTCACCCCGTACCAAATCCAGGTCTCCACTCGACCCTGGCACTGCCATGCCCAGCTCATCCTAAAATTCCTTCTGTGCCATCCCCAGCTCATCCTAAAATCCCTTCTGTGCCATCCTCATCCTGTCCCAGCCCAGCACCTCCCTCCTGATTTCCAGGTGGGATGTCCGTAGGGATTTTATCCCATCAGCTTTTGCTTCTTTACAAACCAAGGATCCCCCTGGTGCCTTCCCCACTCTCCGTTTTCCCAGAAATTCTCATTCCAGCAAAGGCTACCTGGCATTTTTTTCTTGCGGGATTCAAGATAAAGTAATAACCAAACCTAGCAGACAGTGATCATTACTGCAGCAGTAAATTTTAGTTTCTATCCTGTATTTCTTTGCTCTTTGGGGTACTTTGGATATTTTTTTCCAGTTCATTGCTTACAAAAACAAATGGAAATGGTTCACACCACAAGAATAGCAACAACTATAATACATACGTCATTATCTGGGGGGTTTAGATATAACTCTATGTTTGGGGATTTTTTTCTCCCTTTTTTAACTCTAAGCCGGTGTCTGAGCAGTGTAAATAACTACAGACATGTCTGATGGATGCAAAGAAATACTCCCAGCATTTGAAGCAAGCTTTTATTTCTAAAGGAAAAGAGCTATTTGTGGTCAAGGGCGTGACTTCCTAACCCAGAAATGCCATTTATTTAATTCAGGCTCATTAGATTCCAACCACCTCAGACAAGCCACAGTCTGCACCTCTTAGCGGAGCACAATCACATCAGAAAAATGATCATTACACACGAAAAAACCCAGTTTTCATTACATCAGCTCCACCCCGAGGCTTCTCCAGCCCACACTGCACCACCTGACAGGGGGCAGCCAACCACGAGACAACCTTGCTTATTCATTTTTAATTTAATACTTCCAATTAACATTTTTTTAATTACTGTAGAACTCTAGGTAGGGAGAGGATAATTACACAGATAGAAATAATTGAATTTGCAATACCAAATATGATTAAAATGCTTTTTTGGAAGTTTAGAGAAAGGAAATCAGATGTAGCTTTAAAAAATAGATCTAAATAGCTGCTCCTGAGCAATGTGACAGGAGAGGAATTCCAGAGGGTTCAATCCAGACTGGAAGGCAGAGCTGGATGACAAATGACAACGGCAGTGATGGGATAGGGGCACTGATGGGATTTAATCACACTCTGAATCCTGATTTAAAGCCAGGAACAGGAGACTGAGCTGATTCCCTGGGATCTCCTTCCCGTTTCTCTCAAACACCCAGAGGACAGAGGGGTTTTGTTCAGGGCTGGGACTGACAGAGCCTGGACTCCACATTCCCTGTTCCCAACAATTACCTGGGAGCCCACGGGATTTCCAATGCCTTTGGTGCATTCAGTGCACATTTACTCACAGAGTTTTTCACTGTTACACTTGGAAATACTGAGCAGATTAATTTGGACACAGAACTGCACCGAGGATGCAAACCCGTGTCTTTTAAGAAACATTAAGCAAGCTGGAATCTAAACTCTCTCAGCTCTGTCAGATGGACTTTCTCCCCTCCCAAATCTTGTTTTCTACTTAAAATGGTATTAGTGAACAAATAGTATTAATTGCAGATACCAAACCAGACCTGTCGGCTCCCTCCATGGCACACTTCATGTGCAGAACTGGCACCTTTTTTTTAGTCATGAAAGAAAAGAGGAAAACAAGCCTTTCTGATTTTCAGCTTAACTTCTCCACTTTGAATGAAAACGTATTTTCAAGCGAAACTGAAAATCAGGAGTGATTAAAGAAAAGGTTTTCCCACACAATAAAAACTGGGTGTGCTTTGGAAATGAAGAAACAAAGAGGGCTAAGGGAGGGAGCAGAAAATAATTGGGAAAAAAAGCTGTCAGAAACAGACGTTGCCAATCTTCTGTACACACAGATTAATAAAGGAAATGTGCACATACAGACATATACACACAGCCCACAGATCACAACACTTGGCTGATAAATCAGGGCTTTCAGGCTCTATTATACCAACAAACACGTAAGTGCCACTCGACATTTGTACTGAGAAACTCAAACAGATGAAAAAGTGACTGAACATTCTCCAAGCTGAGCCATAAACAGGAAACTCTCCCTGCATCGAGGCCCTAAAGAGCCACTCACTCCCTGCCCTACACAGAACTCCAGAAATCCCAAAAATCCTCCCGAGAAACTCAAGGATGGGGCAGGTATTGCCAAGCAATAACAACCTCAGTGCACAGCCCTTCACCACAGGGCAGGGAAGGGAGGGAAGTGACCACGGCCGGGCTGGACTCTGGGCTGGGAGCACCCCAGGAAGTGACCGAGGCTGGGCTGGCCTCTGGGCTGGGAGCACCCTGGGACAGTGGGAAGTGACCAGGGCCAGGCTGGACTCTGGGCTGGGAGCACCCTGGGACAGTGGGAAGTGACCAGGGCCAGGCTGGACACTGGGCTGGGAGCACCCTGGGACAGTGGTACAGATCCTGGGAGCACATTTGGGATGCTCAGGATGGATCCTGGGAGCACATTTGGGATGCCCAGGATGGATCCTGGGAGCACATTTGGGATGCTCAGGATGGATCCTGGGAGCACATTTGGGATGCTCAGGAGGATCCTGGGAGCACATTTGGGATGCCCAGGAGGACCCAGGCTCGCTGTGCCCAGCCAGAGCCAGGCTGGGAGCAGCAGTGACGCCAGCCCCGCTCTCCCAGACCATCTCGTGTCAGAACTGGGATTTCTCCTGCTGTCACTCTGAAGGTCAAAAGCTCCCTCAGTTGAGTTCAGCGAGCAGGAGAAGCTGGGCCTGCTCCTCTCCTCTCTGCCTGCTGACAAGTCTGAATGCCACCCTCAAGCTGCCATTTGGGGGGATAAAAAAGGAAGGCAAAACAAAAACTAAGCCTCAGCTCTGTCAAGCTGTTCCACAGAGCAGCAGGAGCATCTCAGTACAACTGTCACTGTCATCCCTCCCCTCCTGACACCGAATCCAAGACACTTTTTGAGGAGGAGACGAAGAAATGAGTGAGTACTGCAGCTCTGGCTTCCTTCCCCTCAGCTCTCCTGCCGTACCTGGGAATTCAGTGCACACACAGAGCTGCAGCCCCTGGCACATCTCTGGAGAGCAACAGAGAAAACAGCAGCAGAGGAGAGGCTTTACATCTTTTATCTATTTATTAAAGAGCCTTCTGCCTGCTCCTTAATTCCAGCTGCACTGGAAACACAAAGCTTGACAAATATCAAACTAAGTTTTTAGTTATTAAATGGTTTCCAGTTCTGCAAATAACAATAATGGGGGAAAGGGCTGTAAAGTACATGAAACACAAGAATCCTGCCCAGAGGATGTGGGCAAGGACAAAGCATGGCCAACCTTCCATGTCCTCCCCCTTCCTGAGATCTGTCCTGAACCTCAATTTCCTACAAAAACGGGGATTTACTCACTACCAACCAACTCCCTGTGATGCACACACAGCTGTTAACCACCAAGCTGCCTGCAGACCCAAACCTGAGACACCCAAGGATGGTTTCCATTTCATGGAGGAGAAAAACTCCTCAAAACCATCTCCCAAGGAGTTCCAAACACACAGCAGTCAGCACTGAACTGACGCTGTGAAGGAACTCAGCCCTCAGCAGCCGGTCTGGGCTGTCACACACAGCAGGAACCCACCCGTGCTCCCCTGTCCCCACTGCCTGCCTGTGGAAAACAAATCACTCCAGAGGCTCCAACAGCAATTCTTTGAACCAGATAACCCAAGTTACCCAAACCCAACTCAATCTTTGCAGTAAATGTCACAGGAGACACCAGGGACAGCTGCACCATGGGGGTGAGACCACAGTGGGAGGGACTGAGCCTCGGGCCTCAGAGGGTTTGGGATGAACCAGAATCCACCCAAGATGTTCCTTCTCCTCTTACAGGCTCCTTCACAAAGGATGGAGCAAAATCACCACAAAAACTGACGAAAATGACCAAGAGCTTTGCATTAAAAAAAAAAAAAGTCAAATTCATAAAACCCTCAGGAGCTGCTACAGGCAATTCCCAAGGCAAGTTCAACTCCATGCCCTTAAGGGGGGGTTTAACTTCCAAACAAAGCCCCAAAAAGCAGCCTACACACAGGCAAGGTGACACAGGCAATGGCAAACTGCACAGCTGAGCTTGCAGTTAACCATGAGCACAGAAGGGTTATTTTAAACCATCACCATTGTGTTCTTTGCCTCTCAGTAATTTTGCTGGTGAAGGAACACCGCTGGTGTGGTGACAGCAGCTTCAGAGGCACCTTCCTCCAGCAGCTTCAGCCACATCCTGGACAGGTGAGTCACAAAGGGAATATCCTCAGGGCAGGGTAACTCTTGGGTTTGCAGAGGGACCAAGGCCAAAAGAACCACTTTGTAATAGGAACAGCATTTTTGTGTTCCCACTGAGGTGGAGCCACCACAGATACTCTGACTCCACGAGAAAATGAATGGAACCAAGGCAGCATAAAGCTGAAATATTAAATCTCGGGATTTCTCAAACCCACCTTTAACTGAGCTGCTGGGATTAGATGTGAAAACGAGCAACAGAGAGAGTGAACTTGGCTGAAGCCAACGTGTTAGAACTGGAAAGTCTCAGTGGCAGTAACACAAACTGCACCCAAACCCAAGTGGTAGCAACGAGGAATAAACATCATGGAATGGTTTGGGTGGAAGGGATTTAAAGATATCCCATTCCACCCCCGCCATGGCAGGGACACCTCCCCCTGTCCCATGCTCCCAGCCCCATCCAGCCTGGCCTTGGGCACTGCCAGGGGTGGAAGCTGCGCTCAGGTTTATTCTTAATTCCACAGGAAAACGAGAGCCAAGATCTACCTGGGACAAAAGAAACCTGCTCACTGTTAGAGGATCCAGGGAAGGCACACAAACCCTTCACCTCATCCTGAGGTGGGCTTTGACAACAAAATTACACCAAACACACTTTGCAAACCTCGTTTCTCACTAAAGTCAGAGCCAGGTCAGGGATTGACAGAACAGTAAAACATTAATTGTGCAGCAGCTGACACTCAGAACATACCCAGCAGTGAGGCAGGGGCTGCAGCTCCAGGACAGGCTTCTGCTGAGGACAGCAGCCCTTCCTCCAGCGTGGGGAATTCCGACAGCTCCCTCCTGCCCCAGCTCAGGCCCAGCTTCGTGTCCAGGGCGGCGCTGGAGCAGCTGCTCTCCACTTCTGCTGCGAGCCGGAACCACGGCTCCAGCCCCTGAGGGAGGAAAAACTGCTCCAGCATCATCCAAGGTTTATGAGACTGAAACAATGCAATTATTGATTGTAAATTGTATTTCCTATACAAATACTCAGCTTTGGATGTGAAAGCATCTTTCATTCTGAGAAAGAATTTTTTATTCATTAATAAAAGCAGGAAAGAATCCCAGCGAACTGGGAAAAGTGCAGCACTGTCCCTGCTGAAGCTCTTCTGCCTTTGGAGACACTACCAAGGTGTTACAGCTCCTTTCCACAGTGGAATTTTGCTGTCCGAGCCAGAATTTTTGCACAACCATTTAGAAACCCAATTTTTTTATTCAGCTCAGATCAGACTGATCAGCTGAGCCTTTTGCAAACACCTGTGAGCTGAGGGAATTCCCAGAGCAATTCAGAACCTGGCAGCACATCCAGCAGATCCATCCTGCCACTGCATCGCAGGGCCAGGTCTGCATTACACACACACAGCCCCTCCCATTAATTGCAATTACGTAATTAACCCTCACCCCAGCCAGACCAGCCCAGTACCCACCCTGGCAGCAGGGGTTTGCTGAGGGATGGCAGCTCCCAGGGGCACCCCACTGCTGGCAGCTCCCAGGGACACCCCACCGACGGCAGCTCCCAGGGACACCCCACCGACGGCAGCTCCCAGGGACACCCCACTGCTCCCGGACTCCTGAGTCCCCCTGCTGCTGCGGCTCAGGGACTCCTCCCTCCAGGCACGGCGAGGGGGAGTGCTGCAAATGGGCTGAAAGAGATCATTCTATGGTTAAAAACACAGGTTACTGCTCTGTATTTCAGCGTGTGTTCATTTGCTTCATGGACCATGAAATAGAGAAAATACTCAGGTCATCCCCAACGGGAAAAGCTGGGTGCCAGCCCCAGGGACTTGGGCAGGGACTTCAACTCCATCCAGAGTCCCAAACTGCACTGGAACAGGCAGGTTCCCTTCCCATTTTAGCTCCCAAAAAGCTGTGAGCATCATTTTGTGCACAGCAGCCAATCCCTTCTGAGGGCCAGGAATTTCCCATTCCCAAATCCATGTAAATCACAAAATACCAAAACTCATAATTCAGCTCCTCGATCCAGCTCCTGGCATTTGTCCTGGCTGGTTCACTACCAGTGGCTGCTGGGGTTTCTAACGGCATTTTTAGAATTTATTTTTAATATTTATCATTTCATTAAAACAGGATTTTCTTACATTAATGTTGTAAACTATATTTTAAAAGGCATCTTATGCAAGTACCTTCAGCAAGCCTAGGCTGATTTCTCTGTTATCCTGTAGCAATTTCTGCCATACTCTGGGGGCAGGAGTGGAAGTGGAATTGGATTCCTGCCCGGAAAAGCAGCTGAACACTTCCTCCCCACGAGGTACCAGGGGAAGGTGCTCCTGAGCCCAGTGAAATTCTCTTCTCTGACATCCCAGGCCTGAGGACACAGCCACTGAACAGCTCTTCCCAGGCAGAGCCAGGCTCACACACACGGATTATCCCTGGGGAAACTGCAGTTCTGGGACACAGAAATGGGGCAGGAATGGAGCTGCCAGCCCAAAAACCTGGAGACGAGCACCGGAGAGTGTCAGGGAGGACAAAGTGGGCAGCGACGTGGGAAAAGGGTCACAGACTGAGGAAAGGATTTCCCAGAGTGAAAGAGAGAAAAGTCCAGAACACAGAGCTGTTGCAATGGAAATGCAATTTCAAATTCAGCATTTCAGACTATTCTCCTGCAGTGTGAATATTCCCTCCCAGAGGAGCGAAACTCTCACCTGGGTCCTGCTTCATCCTTATGCAAAGCTGGAGGGATGTGAGTAAGAGCTGAAGATGTCTTAAATTCTATTTCAGAACTGCTCATCCATACTGGAACTTCAGCAAGGTGAGTTCGCTCTTGACCATTTATTAATGCAATTTTTTTTTACAATACATAACATCTAAAAAAATAAACTACAGCCATTACAAATGGATCTTCACCTATCTCCCTTCTTCTGTACATTTCAATGCACCTGGTGTTGAAAAATGTCATAAACCCCATCATCTGAACAGGTTTCTTCTGCCCATAGCCTCGTATTTTAGTCTTTCACCAAAACATTTCATTATAGAATGAAAAATAATAGTAACAATTCACTATCAACTGCAAGAATTGGAGAGGGAATTTAATTTGAACAAGTCAACAAATGGGGATGAAATAAGATTATAGAAGAATAAAGAACAACTGAGTTTCCACCCTGAGGAAATTTCTTTCCCAGAAACACTCCCTGCTCCCAAACGTTCCCCTCACACTTCCAGTTTCCCAAACCCATCCAGCTCCCATCAGAATTTGGAGTAGGTTGGACCAGTCTCATTTTGGGAAAGCAGAGCCAAGGATGAGCAGATTTCTCAGGAAGGAACTGGTGAGGAAATGCTCATTAATGAGTCAGGCTGCCAGCACTCCACAGGGCAAACTCCCAGCAGCTTCAGGGCACAGCTCTGTCCCACAGAGCTCCCAAAGGCTCCAGTATCCCACCAGCAGGAGGAGCAGGAGGGGATCCAAACACCTCTGAGTGCTCACTGCCCCTCCCTGCAGAGGCCAGCACCGATCCATGGCACCATCAATAACCAATATCCACCCTCCCTCCACTGGGCACAGACCCTGGGCAGAGCACACCCAGCACAGCTGGGTCCCCCAACCCTCTGATCCCACCGGGATGCAGGTTTTTTATGGGATGCTCCAAAATCTCATTTATCTTTGCCTACACACTGTGAGAGACAGGCACAGAGAACACCCACGAGCCCAGGGCACTGGAGCCTGAATGAGAAGGTGAAACCAGCCCTGGGATAACGTTTGTATCACAGTCAGACAATCCCTGCCTGCTGCAATATCTGAGCTGAGCAGGGGCTGTCGCTGTCACAGCGATGCCAAAGCCCCAGGAACACGAAATGGTCTGCACAGAACTGCAGACACGAGGTATTTGTAGAGTTAATTCCTGTTAAAACACAATTCAAATGGGTTTGCAGCATGCACCTCACAGATCTAAGCAGGAAATATCCTTCTTTTTTGTTTAAGGAAGGACAAAAAACATATAATGACAGAGAGAATACTACAAAACACTCCTTGTTAGTGCCCAACTCCACCGAGGTTTGTCAATTCCCATTTCCAGCCCAGTTTGTCACCATTTCCCATCCTAATGCCCCTAAACTCCAGAGCTGTCTGCAGTGCTTCTGGGAGGTGGCAGAGGAAGAGGGTTTGATTTGGGGGTGGGTGGTGGGAGATGAGCAGAAATACAGAGGCAAAGGAATATATTTATAATTAGTCAGGAATTCTCCACTGCCCCACAGTGCACAGAAAACACCTGTAGTGTTTCACCCAAAAACTGCATGTGAGAGAAAATACCCATCAATGACTGATTCTCCCAGGAAAGCACCAGTCCTGGAAAACCAGCACCCAAAAGCTGTGAAATCAGGGAGCAATCCCAGCAGCCAGCTCTGGAGCAGCCCAGCTGCAAACGCCAGCAGAACCAACAACTCCCCAGTGCCAGTGTCGGGGTTCAAATGGCTCAGCTCCTGCACATCACCCCAGGAACCACGGCCACGGTGCCCCCAAACTGAGTTAGTCACTGCCAGGGACTGGGGACAAGGGATGCAGGGACAGGACACAGGGAATGGCTTCCCAGTGCCAGAGGGCAGGGATGGATGGGATTTCGGGAAGGAATTGTTCCCTGGGAAGGGAGGAGGCCCTGGCACAGGGTGCCCAGAGCAGCTGTGGCTGCCCCTGGATCCCTGGCAGTGCCCAAGGCCAGGCTGGACACTGGGGCTTGGAGCAGCCTGGGACAGTGGGAGTGCCATGGCAAGGGTGGATCTGGATGGCACTTCCCACCCAAACCATTCTGGGATTCCACAGCACCAACATATTCCATAAAATCATGCCAGGAAAAAGCTAAGACTCCTTTGGAGTTTGCTCTTTCAAAATTTCCTTCAAAGAAAGCAAAATTCCAAGTTTCACACGAGTGCATTTACCCAGCCCTGCGTTTATCCCCATGTGATGCTCTGAAGGGGATCAAAAGCCAACCATGCCTGAGCCACTGAAGTAAGAGAATCATGGAATCATGGAATCCCTGAGGCTGGAAAAGCCCTCCCAGCCCATGGAGTCCAAGCTGTGCCCAGTGCCCACCTTGTCCCCACCCAGAGCCCTGAGTGCCACCTCCAGGAATTCCTGGGACACCTCCAGGGACGGGGACTCCACCACAACCTTAAGGAAAGATGATCAATCCCTGCAGCCATCCCTCCCCACCCAGGCAGGGCTCTCCTGCCATTCCCCAGCCCGAGCTGTGCTGTCCCACACCAGAGCCCAGCTCCAAGGGGCAGCTCCCATGGGATAAAGCACACAGGAATAATTCCTCCTTTTCCAGGGGCCTGGCAGGGAGCAGCACTCAGGCAGCAGCACTCAGGGAGCAGCACACTCTGCTGCATTATTCCAGCTCCAATCCTCACTCCTGAGAGCCCCATTAGGAAATCACCCAGGGTAAGGAGCTGCCCCTGTTAGCACCGGGTGTGCCAGGGCACAGAACAGGCAGAGGAAGGATTTAGTAAATGAGTGTAATCATCTCTGAGGGCTCCCGTGTGATTTAAATCAAATGAAGAAAATTTAACAACATTTTTCTTCCTGAAACTCAATACATCGGTTTTGCTGCTAAATACATAAAGAGGGGTAAAGACAAAAATAAAGCTGAACAACTACAGCCACCCCCACAGCACACAGAGGCATGAATTAAAGAGCTGGAAAAGCAGCTCTGAACTCATGCTGCAGTTCATGGAAAGAAACATGAATGTTACTCAGTTCTGAGCTACTTTCAACATCCAGGTTAGCTCTCCTTACATTATTCTGCCCCACAGACCTCTGAAAGTATCCCAGTAAAAATATCCCACAACAGAACACAGGAGAACAAAGTAAAAATCTAGGAGAAAAGGGAAAGATCTCCCTGGATAACTAATCCCAGCTATCTGATCCTCCCGGGACATCAGAAATACTCTGATTTCTCCCAAACACATTGAGCCCAACCACAGCCAGCATTGCCAGGCCACCACCAAACCACAGCCCTAAGGGCCACATCCACACGTGTTTTGAACACTTCCATGGATTGTGATCCCACCACGCCCTGGGCAGCCTGTTCCAGTGCCTGACAACCTTTTCAGAGGAGAAACCTTCCCTAATATCCGATCCAAACCTCCCCTGGCACAGCCTGAGGCTGCTCCCTCTTATCCTGATTTGTCAGCAGGGACACTCTACACGGCTCTGGTCTGCATTTGCGCATTATCTATGTTCAAACCAAACGTGGCAATAATTTAAAGCTGTGTAAGCTGTCACAAACACTGGCTAAACGCAGCTTCCCAGCCTGTCCCAGGCTGTCCCCGCCCAGGGAGCCCCTGGAGCAGGGCAGGAGCCCCTGGAGCAGGGCAGGAGCCCCTGGAGCAGGGCAGGAGCAGGGCAGGAGCAGGGCAGGAGCCCCTGGAGCACGGCAGGAGCAGGGATGCTCTGTCCCGCAGGGCAGGAGCAGGAGCAGGGCAGGGATGCTCTGTCCCGCAGGGCAGGAGCCCCTGGAGCACAGCAGGAGCCCCTGGAGCAGGGCAGGAGCAGGGCAGGAGCAGGNTCTGGAGCAGGGCAGGAGCCCCCGGAGCAGGGCAGGAGCAGGAATGCTCTGTCCCGCACTGCGGGAGCCCCTGGAGCAGGGCAGGAGCAGGGCAGGAGCAGGAGCAGGGCAGGGATGCTCTGTCCCGCACTGCGGGAGCCCCTGGAGCAGGGCAGGAGCAGGGCAGGAGCAGGGCAGGAGCCCCTGGAGCACGGCAGGAGCAGGGATGCTCTGTCCCGCAGGGCAGGAGCAGGAGCAGGGCAGGGATGCTCTGTCCCGCAGGGCAGGAGCCCCTGGAGCACAGCAGGAGCCCCTGGAGCAGGGCAGGAGCAGGGCAGGAGCAGGAGCAGGAGCAGGGCAGGAGCCCCTGGAGCACGGCAGGAGCAGGGATGCTCTGTCCCGCAGGGCAGGGAGAGCTCGGAGCCGCTGGGAGCCAGCAGCCACCGCTGGGGCAGGGGCAGGGACAGGGACAGACGGGAATTCACCTGGAAAAACAGGGAATGAATGGGCTGCTCTGCCCCCAGGGACTGCAGGAAGCTCCCAGCAGACACACGGGGTGTGGGCCGTGCTGTCTGACACCACCCTGCTCCTCCACGGAGCAGCCTCCAGCCTGCAATGAACGGCGAGGAAAAGCAAAGCAGCTCTCGAGCAAAAGCACTTCAGCACTTCACAGTTCCCTTCATGCCACATAAATGTGACTGCAATCCACAGCAACCCAACAATTTCATTTATCGTGGCTTTATAGTCCATATCAACCTTGTTATGTGAGCAAAAAAATGTTGTTAAAAAACCCAAAGTCTCGTTTAACTGCAGAATAAGGTTCTACGTATTTTTCTTTGGCCAGAAGCCCAGTGGCACAAATTGGGAAAAAATCATTAGCATTTAAGTCCAGCTACTGAAATGAATAAAAATTCCCCGTCTGCAAACAGTTCAGCACCAGAAGTTCATCTGTGAACGTGCCAATAAATAACAGAGATTTCAAAGAGAGTCAGAGAAATGTAACAATGATTTGGTGCTGTCAGGTATCAGAAACACAAACTGTGTTTGTGTTGAACTGTACCTCATTTTTCCAGGCAGGACTGGTGTGCCAGCAGTGCCATCCAGACCCAAACCATTCCCTCCTGCCACCAAGGCAACACCAACCTCTGGATCTGCTAAATTCTGAACTGGTTTATTTTGTGCAACAAACTCTGGGCTTTCCAAGCCCATGAGAGGTGAGACCCAGCACAGGTGTCAGTCACGATTCCTGACAGACAAACTGCCAGGGATATGCTGCCAGCACTGCAGAGAGGTGAGCCTGGGTGTTCACACAACATCCAGTGCCCTCCCAGGGACTGCCAGGGCATTGCCTGGAATCCCCTAAAACCACAAGTCACCCTGTCAAGTTCCTGACACCAACAGATTCATGGAGCAGCCAAAACCAAGGGGAAATTCAGCACTGCTGCTCCGTGACCAGGCTGCCTGTTCTTCCCAGGAAAGCAAAGCTTCCAAGGAGAACAGCACTCCCTGCTCACAGCCACCCCTGGCTGGGCACTGCCACACAGTGTGGGCACTGTGACAGCCCTGGCTGGGCACCGTCACACCGTGAGGGCACTGCCACACCGTGAGGGCACTGTGACAGCCCTGGCTGAGCACTGCCACACCGTGAGGGCACTGTCACACCGAGAGGGCACTGTCACACCCCTGGCCAGGCACTGCAGGGCAGTGTGGGCACTGTCACAGCCCTGGCTGGGCACCGTCACACCGTGTGGGCACTGTCACACCCCTGGCAAGGCACTGCAGGGCAGTGTGGGCACTGTCACAGCCCTGGCTGGGCACCGTCACACCGTGTGGGCACTGTCACACCGTGAGGGCACTGTCACACCCCTGGCAAGGCACTGCAGGGCAGTGTGGGCACTGTCACAGCCCTGGCTGGGCACTGCCACACAGTGAGGGCACTGTCACACCCCTGGCCGGGCACTGCCACACCGTGCGGGCACTGCCACCCCCCTCAGTGCCTGAAGCCCAGGTTTTATTGGGGTCACCCCAAGGTACCTGAGCTCTGCAGGGCCGGCCTGTGAGGATCTCCAAGGATTCAGGCTCTGCCCCGTGTGGGGTCCTGGCCCTGCACTTCCCCACCCTCTCCATGAAGGCTGATTTCTTGGGCTCCAGCTGGAATTCCTCCTGCTCTAACACCTCACACTGCAGCCTGACCCATCACTGGGCACCTCCAGGAGCCCTCCTCTGCCTTCCCCAAACCCCTGTTCTGGCAGGGAAGCACCACTGCCTCCTCCTCAAAAAAGGAAAAAGCACTGGGTATCCGCTGATTTTTCATTTATTCTTTTTTTTAATCATACTTATAAGAGCTGCACTTTGCACCCCACTGCCCTCCAGTTTTTAGGAAAATGCTCATTCCTTTATCTTTTCCACCACTGAAATAAGAGGTACCTCTGTCAGCAGGTACCTTAGCTTGTTATTTCTACTTACCTTTAAAAAAACAAAAAGCAGAAAGCAGAATTGGAAGCAGTGATGGACATTCTGGCATGCAGCCATCAGTTTGCAGCATTTACGAATGAAAACCAGAAACCTGAGCCTCCTGGGTCTCATTTGTCATACTCAAGTTTAGATAAATGTAGAATCAGAAACTTCATGGAGCAGGGCTTAAATCATCCTCAGCACCAAAAATAAACTGGAGAGGAAACAGACGGAGTTGATAAAGCCAGAAGTGGTACAAACAGCAACGACTCTCACTGTGGTGGTTACAGAACTCCTCCCCTCTCTGATGGCCAAAACACCTTCAAATGGCCACAAACCGGCACTCAGGCTGGGAGAGCATCCCCAGCCTCTCCTCAGCGAGCAAAAACTTGAGGGAAGTGCTGAGCAGAAGTTTTTTAAACCAATCTGAACCCCAGGCCACTGCAAATCTGTGCTGGTTTCTGCCACAAGGCGTGACAAAACTCCCCAGGGGCCGGGACAGGAGAGCAGGGCACGGCAGCACAGGTCACTCCTGCTCACTGCTGAGCTGGGCT
Source organism: Pachycephala philippinensis (assembly GCA_013397055.1). NCBI lineage: Eukaryota > Metazoa > Chordata > Aves > Passeriformes > Pachycephala > Pachycephala philippinensis. Next base: position 150,649 of record VWZT01015205.1, read on the forward strand.
GGATGCTGGGGATGCACCTGGGAATCGCCAGCCCTGCCTGCCAGGAGTCACCAGCAGAGGTGATCTTCCCCTCGTCAACTGGAATTACAGCTGGAATAATCGCAGAATCCAGCAGAAGCACACAGCAGAGGCGTGAGAGCAGGAATCCCGGCACAGTAGAGGCTGCTCTGCCTGCACCTGCAGCCCCGACCCCGGGGGAGCAGCAGCAACGAGCTGGGCTCAGCTCCTGCTGGGATTCCCAGAGCTCAGCTCCTGCTGGGATTCCCAGAGCTCAGCTCCAGCCGGGACTCCCAGAGCTCAGCTCCGGCCGGGACTCCCAGAGCTCAGCTCCGGCCGGGACTCCCAGAGCTCAGCTCCGGCCGGGACTCCCAGAGCTCAGCTCTGGTTGTCAGGGCAGCACTCACACCCCAGAGCAAAACAAACAGAGAAGGAAGCAACAGCCACCAGGAAACACCCGGCACCCAAAAAGGACCCAAATAAACTGACCTGTGATGAGGAGAATCAAGGTAACACAAGGAACAGGAGGTAAATTTGCTGCTTTACAATAGCACAACTTGGAATTAAAGTGACTGTGAAACTTGCCTGTAAATCCACATTCAAACGAACTTCATTTCTATTTAAATATATATAAGGATAAGCAGCAGTGCAAGATCCAGCCGTGCTCTCCTGTGCCAAGTTCCCTTCCTGAGAACACACAGGGCAGGTCCTTCTGCAGAAGGTTTATGGAAACTGCACTAAGACTACACTGAGTTCCCACGTTCATCAAAGTCACACCTCCCTTTAAGATGCCCTACTTATTCCCATGGCTGTTTCCATCCTTTGTTTCAGTTTTTATTATTTGTCCTGGTGAGACTGAACCTGCACCAGTCTGTCCTTCCTCCCAGGGAATGCCTGTAGAAGTTGGTAAGGCAGCTGCCTCTGGTTTCCATGCAGCTGCTGCACCTCTGAGCTCCTTCCTTGCTCTGGAGCCGCCACCACCTCGGGCCTTTTCATCCCGAGCACAGGGGCACAGTTATCACTATGTGCCAGAACAGTGCAACACCCCAGGGAGGATCTCCCCAACGCTCTCACAAGGTGTCAGCTCAGGAGGACACTGATTCCTGCATGGATGTGATGGGGCACCATTTCCAGGGATCCCTTCCCAGTCTCCAGCATGGATCTGAGCACAGCCAGGTGCACAGAGCCAGGTACAACCCCTCCACAGAGCCAGTTCAGCCTGGAGAAAAGAAGGCTCCAGGGAGACCTCCAGCACCTCCAGCACTTAAAGGTGGCTTTTAAAAGAGAACAACAACTTTTTACACTGGCAGATATTGCCAGGACAAGGGGGAACTGCTTTACATTAAAAGCTGAGAGAGTTAGATTAGATATTGGGAATAAATCCTTCCCTGTGAGGGTGGGGAGGCCCTGGCACAGGGTGCCCAGAGCAGCTGTGGCTGCCCCTGGATCCCTGGCAGTGCCCAAGGCCAGGCTGGATGGGTCTTGGAGCAGCCTGGGACAGTGGAAGGTGTCCCTGCCATGGCAGGGGGTGAGAATGGATGGTTTTTAAGGTCCCTTCCAAGCAAACCATGCTGTGATTCCATGGCTCCAGCCCCTCAGCCCCTGACTGCCCTGAGGGTCAGTGACTCAGCCAGCTGCACTCACCTGTCCGCAGGGCAGAACAAGGCCCGAAGGAAACAGAATAACTTATAATTATTAAACTATAATTAGGACAATAACAGAACACACAGCCTTTTCCCAGGAAGGAAGGAGGCATCCGGAGTCACTGGCACCCTTCTCCCGGGGAAGAGTGCGGGGCATGGGGGGGACCGGGCAGAGCTGGAGCAGCAGGGAAAGGGGGGCTCGGGTCAGCCGCGTCCCCCCTTTCCCCGGGGGGGAAGAGTGACCCGTTAGAAAGCCCCTTCATGGCGCAGATGGTGACACGAGGCCAGCTGTCCCATTCCCACCAGGATAAGGAGCAATGGCGTGCCACAGCGTGTCACACACACACACACCCCAGCCTGGCGCACACACACACACGGGTGAGCAGCAATGGAGTGCACACATACACACACACACACCCCACAAACCCACACCCCACAAACCCACACCCCACAAACC
>VWZT01015205.1:160441-178451 GCA_013397055.1 Pachycephala philippinensis
CGGGGCCCGGGGATCAGAGCCGCCTCCCCTCAGTGCTGCCATTCCCTGCCATTCCCAGCCCTTTCCCTCTCTCCTGCCATCCCCTCAGCGCTCCCCGCGGGGCCCGGGGATCAGAGCCGCCTCCCCTCAGGCCGGCTGACCCGGGCCCGCTGTGCCCGCCCTGCTCCATCTGTCCGGCCCCATCTGTTCGTGCTGCCGGAGCTCGGGCCTGTGGCACAGCCTGTCCTCTTTATTTCTGGGGCTGGGCACGGCCCTGGGAGCGGGGCTGACGGGCTCTTTAACGAGGGAATTCAATAAATAAACCGTTATTTTATCTAATTTATATATAAATAATAGTTCCTTTATTGAACTCGCACCAGTGGGGGCCCGGCCTTCGCCTCTGATGATAAAGAAGAGAAGCCTTGAATTCGTACAAGACTTGAGCTCCCCAAATCCTCCCCAGGGGTAACGAATGACTACCTCAGTTTTAACCATCTGATCATCCTGAAATTGCTGAAGTTATAATTATAAGCCTCCAAAGTAAGAGTAATAACGTGCAACTGGAGCTCATTTCCAGTCTTGGCTGAGAAAAGGCTGTAACCAGACTGAGCAATTTTAATTTAGGTAAATTAAGGTTTAAATTTAGCCTGGTAACTGAAATCCCACGAACCACAAACCATTGCCCCGTGTTAATTACACGAGCATCCTCTTATTATTTCTTGGTTTCTGACCAGTCAGAAAATCCTCATCCCAGTATTAGTCATGCCCTGATATCTGGAAACTTGTGATACTTGACATTGTGTTTCTTTCTTACTTCATGGAAAGGTTTTTTATTGCTTTACTATTAAAGTACAGTACAGGGCTATTTTGGGACAGAAACCTTTAAAATTAACTGAGTTTTTATACTTTGTAAAAATGAGACCTACCTGAGAAACTATTTCAATGCTCATTCTTCAATTTACCTGAAGCAGTAAAAGATTTTGCTCTTAATCATATTAGTGAACTCGCTTATTTTAGGAACCCAGGCTGCCAAGCAGGTTATCTATTTCAGTCTGCAACTGCATCATAAATTAACAGAGCAATTAAAAAAAAACGTGGAGCAAATAACAAATGTGTGAAGGGTTTCACAGGTGGCGTGGTTGGGCAGGGCGGGGCTGGTGTGAAAGCAGCAGAGTCCCAGGAATGTGTTCGAGGAACCAGTTCTCCCATTTGGTCATTCCCAGTGCAGTCAAGATGGAAATGGGATTTCCTTGCACAGAAGTTGGGATTATGTTATCTGTAAACGTTTTCTACATGGACTATTTATTTTATTCTCTCTTGAAGGGGGTAATGACTTTAAACTGAAAGAGGAAAGGGATAGATGGGATATTGGGAAGGAACTCTTCCTGTGAGGGAGGTGAGGCCCTGGCACAGGGTGCCCAGAGCAGCTGTGGCTGCCCCTGGATCCCTGGCAGTGCCCAAGGCCAGGCTGGACACTGGGGCTGGGAGCAGCCTGGGGCAGTGGGAGGTGTCCCTGCTCATGGATGGGGTGGGATGGGATGGGATTTAAGGTCACTCCCAACCCAAACCATTCCCTGATTCTATATTTATAGGACACATATCCCAGAAACATTTCACATTCTGGATACAGATCAACTCCAGAGAAATCCAGTAATAAAAAGCAATATTTATGTCCCGGGGCTGTAAAAGTCCCAGGCAGAAGCAAAGTGCTGAGCAGTGTCCGAGGGGAGAAGGAGGGTTTGTTATTTAGAGTTTGTTATTTAGGGGTTTGTTATTCAGAGTTACCCACCAAAGCCTGGGACAAGGAGCAGTTCCAGTGTGGGATGGGGATGGTCACCTCTCCAGGGGCTTTGCCTGTTCAACAGCACTGGGAAGTTTTGCTTCACCACCAACCTTATGGGAGCAGCTTCCCCTGCAATTCCCACCGTGGGAGCCACTGTCATCTCCTCCTAATTATTGCATCATGGAATGGTTTGGGTTGGGAAGGCCCTCAAAGCCCCTCCAGTGCCACCCCTGCCATGGCAGGCACACCTCCCACTGTCCCAGGTGCTCCAAGCCCCAGTGTCCAGCCTGGCCTTGGGCACTGCCAGGGATCCAGGGGCAGCCACAGCTGCTCTGGGCACCTGTGCCAGGGCCTCCCCACCCTCCCAGGGAACAATTCCTTCCCAGTATCCCATCCATCCCTGCCCTGTGGCAGTTCACCCTCACAAATTCCACCCCCAGCTCCTTTGCAGAGCTCCCTGGGCACTGCAGCCATCGGGTTCTGCTGGAGGACAGAGCCCAGAGCAGGGCCTGGGAGCCTGAGCTGGGCTTTCCCTGCCCTGAAGGCAGCACCCATCAGTGTCTCTCAGGTAACATTTGTGTGACAGGGCCATTAACTCCCCAATGCCTCCGGAAGATAAGGGAGAATATCATCCCTCTCCATCACAGCAGCTCCCAGTGCTAATGAAGGAAATTCCTGCTGGGGAACGGGGAATGTTTCCCATGGCAGGGAAAACACATCCCCTCACATCCCCAGCTCCCTGTGGAGCTTCGCCTGAGCCCAGAGCCAGCAGGGGTGGGGGAAATGATCTCCAGGCCTCAGCCATCCTTATTCTAAATCACTCGTGCCCATTTCATGCCCCAGATGGATCCCAGAGGATTTTCCAGCCCGAGCTCTGCGCTGCCTGGGAACAGCTCGGTTACTCACCCGTGCCCTGGGAGCCATCGGTGAGGAACGCTCCAAACACCCCGCGCTGGGCTGCCAACCTCGAGCTGAAGGGTGATAAAAGAAAGATGAGAGGAAAGGAAACGCGAGATGATTGATAAAAATATAATTCCACTGATAATTCCATCTGTCAGACTAATAACTCGCTCGCAATGTTTTTTTAATAATAATAACTCCTGCTTACATAACAGCTTCTATATGTGGCTTTTTAAGTAGTTTGTAAGTATTAATTAAAGCCCAAAACAGCCATGTGAGGCAGATGGGAATTCACATCCAATCTCCCTGTCATCACTCCCGCATTCCACAGGCAGGGAAGTTGGCAGGGCTGGCTCCGGGCTCTGCAGCGCTGCAGGCGACATTCGGATCGTGAACAGAGCAGTTCCTGTCCCTGGCGCGCAGGGACCCGGCCGTGGAGCAGGGTGGCATGAGCAGGAAGGAGGCTTTGGGACACCTCCTGCCAGCACTGCTCCCTGCAGACCTCGGGAATCAGATCCAGCAGTCCCGGGGTGAGACTCGGCCGTGTAGAGCCAGGGGACCCTGGGCACAGCTCTGGTCACTGCTGGGGTGGTCAGAGCTGTGCCCATCCTGCTGCACCATCATTGTTACCATCATTATTATTATTATTTTTATCTTTGATGCTGTTATTTGGGTCCTGGCAACGGTCCAACAAAGAAAAGCCTCCCCTTGGGTTTCAGGGTGCAGAAACACAACTCCAAGTCACTCGGCCCGAGCTGAGGCAGAGCAGGCACACAGGGTGCCCCACTGTCCTGGCCAGAACATGGGTGTCCCACCTGGATGGCCCCGAGCTCCCAGAGGGGCAGTGGAGCTCAGGGAGTATCCACCGGCCCTGAACTGCCCAGCTTCTCTTTGCTGGGCTCTTTTCTACCCCACCTGAGCAGATCAGGCACGTGTGGGACAGACACGGAGCCCATTTGCATCAGCACAGAATCCATCCCTGATTTAAAAACAAATCAGATTTGTAATTGCCCTGTGCAGATGCTGCTGGCTGAACCAAATGTCCACAGTGAGATCTTTCAGGTTTTATGCTGTTTTTTTAGCTGCAAAGACAAAATTCAACCCCGCAGTGCAGCGCTGGGAGGGGTCACACATCCACAGTGGCAGCTCCTGGTTTGCATCCCCCAAAGCCAGGCCCAGATTCCCAGCTTTGTCCATCTCACCCTCTGACCTATTCCCTGCTGAGTCACTTTGGCTGGGCTGCCTCAACCTTTTCATGCTCTCCCCTGCTCCCTTCAATAGAGAAACCAATCTAAAATGGGGAGTGATTTTAAAAGTGCATTTCATTTGCTCTCCTGCCAGTTCCAACTGCCGGGCTGGGGCTTCACACAGCCCCTGTCAGAGCTGTCACAGGAACGGGTGATGGGGACTTGTGTCTGGGAGGTCACTCTGAGTGCGGGGGCTGGGAACCAACACCTGAGAGGTGCAAGACGTCCATCCTCATCCCCTGGGCTGCCTCAGACATCCGTGAGCTCGGCTTCCTTGGAAACCGGGCTTAGGTGACTGCGCATCCATCCCTCTGGCTGTTCATACCCCTCATTTTAAAGGAATAAAGGAATAACTGACAGCCTTGGGCAGCTTCAGCCACGGGGCCACGGAGATGAGGAAGAGTCCAGAGGAGAACCCATATGAGGGATGGCTGAGGGCACTTGGAATGTTCAGCTGGAGCAGAGGAGAGTGAGGGCAGGGCTCAGTGGGGGCAGCTCCGATCTCTGGGACAGGGACAGGACCCAGGGAATGCTGGAGCTGTGCCAGGGCAGGGTCAGGCTGGAGATCAGGGAAAGGCTCTTCCCCCAGAGGGTGCTGGGCACTGCCCAGGCTCCCCAGGGAATGGGCACGGCCCCGAGGCTGCCAGAGCTCCAGGAGCGTTTGGGCAGCGCTGCCAGGGATGCCCAGGGTGGGATTTTGGGGAGTCTGGGCAGGGCCAGGGGTTGGATGGATGATCCCTGTGGGTCCCTTCCAACTCAGGATTTTCCATGATTTTATAACCCAAATGTTGTGAATGTCCCAAGCACAGAAAGATTTTTGTGGAGTCTCTTAATCAGAGCACTGGGAGGTATCAGGGACCAGTTAAGAGCTGCAGCTCTGTAGCACCTCAGAGTTCCCTGGCCTCCCAGCACTGCCCACCTCGTTCACTCGCTCGGCTCCTCTCGCTCGGCTCCCACCTGTCCATCCCCACCCTCCTGGGCTGAGTTCTCTCCTCCCCCAGACAATTCTTTCTGTCAGAAGTCGTCCTTTCCACCCCCATCTCCTTCTCAGCCCGTCTTCCACTCAGTTGCCCTTTTCCCTGTCGGGTTTCCATTCCCCTGACGTGCCCACGATGTGCCAACCCCAACCTCTGATCTCTGACAGTGACTAACGGGGCCCTGAGTCACTGCTCCTGGCTCAGCATGGATCCATGGATCCCAGCCCCGCGTCACTCCTGGGCACACTCACAGGCAGGAATCACATCCCCTCAGGTGGCTTTTCCAGCTGCCACTTTTGGCTACGGGATCACCCGGAATGTGCACATGGAAAATGAGCTGTGGTGGCCTGAGTGTTGTGGGGTATGGGAGTCCTCAGTAATTCTGTCTGCAGGGTTTCTGTGCCTTCCCACCTGTGAGGGAAGATGCCCTTGGCTGAGCTGTTTGTCATCCACCCTACTCAGATCTTAGAAGCTCCTGTCAAAATCTGTGTGTGCCAAATTTGGGATTTTCTACAGCAGAACAAAGCTATGGCCAAGCACAGGTCTGCAAGAGCCTGGAATCCCATTGCCTGGGAAGGAGAAGTCCCCTGCTTTTGGGTTCTTTCCCTGCTGAGATGGAGCTGAGCCATAAAGGCCACAACATCCATGGGACTGACCTCGGAGCAGGGCAGTGGTCAGGGGAGCTGCAGACTGGAGGAGTGTGCCCTTTGGAGAGTCAGGGAATGGTTTGGGTGAGGAGAACCTCAGAGCCCCTCCAGTGCCACCCCATCCATGGGCAGGGACACCGCCCACTGTCCCAGGCTGCTCCAAGCCCCAATGTCCAGCCTGGCCTTGGGCACTGCCAGGGATCCAGGGGCAGCCACAGCTGCTCTGGGAATTCCAGCCCAGCCCCTCCCCACCCTCCCAGCCAGGAATTCCTTCCCAAGATCCCAGCCCAATCTCCCCTTTCCCAGTGGGAAGCCATTCCCTGGGTCCTGTCCCTCCAGCCCTTGTCCCCAGTCCCTCTCCAGCTCTCCTGGAGCCCCTTTAGACCCTGCAAAGCCCCAGTCCTGCTGGTACAGAGGGGAAACGTTCCAGGGAAGCTGTTTCCTGGATGCAAAGCTGAATTGCTGCACCCAGCATGGGTGCTCTGCTGCTGGCTCCTCCTGCTCCAGCTGCTCATTAAGGCATCCTGGCTTTTCCCTTTTCCAACACCTTTCAGCTGCTCAGAACTTTTGCCAAACTGGAATTGTTTGGACAAGAATTTTCTGGGACAAATGTTCCTCTCCACCTGAGATTTTGTGTAAAGTTTCTGGTAGAACAGCTCTGTGTTTTTTCAAGAATGAGGGGAGGAGAAAATAAACGTTTTGCCAGATTAGAAAACGTTTCAGAGTGCTCTAAAATGTGGAGATTCTATCCCACAAAAATGCACCTGAACAGCTGTGGAAAATCTGGTTTTTTTCCTTGTTCACCTGGTCCAGCAGGAGGTGTCCCTGCCCCTGGCAGGGGTTGGGATGAGATGGGCTTTGAGGTCCCTTCCAACCCACCCCATCCCATTATTCCCCAATATTGGAAGTGCAATGATTCCGTAATAATGAAAAGCAAACACAGACATTTTGGCAAAGAGCACAAAAGGGTCTGAACATCTCTGGGGAGTTAAAGCCTCAGCTTTGCTCTTCCAGGGAACAGTAATTCACCACCAGCCAATTCCGTGAGTCAGCTCCTCGGTGTCAGCTGGCTCCAGGGACTGGCTCGGCCCTGTGATTCTGTGGCAATGGGAATGAATTCCCTGTTTTCCATGAACTTACCCATGGCAAAGTGAAACCCGGCAGTCCTTAACAGACATTCCAGGCTGGGCTCAGGCGAGAGCAGCACAGCATTTTATGGAGCACACAGAGAAACAGCAAACATTATCCATCACCTCAGTGCTGAGCGCAGGGAGGGTGGAGCAGGGAGAGGTCGGGATCACCGAGGAGAAAGTGCCAAATCACCACCTCTGATGTCATCACACCTTCAAAGCCTTGCACCACAGGGAAGTCACAGCAGTGCCAGCGAAATGTGACCTCATTTCATCTCCTGGAAAACAGGCGTGCGTCTTCCTTGGAAATCTTCGAGCTTCCAGTGCTTCCTGGGCTCTACAGCTTTTACTATCAGTGTGTGAAGATGAAGTCTAAAAAAAGGGGGGGGGAAGGAAAAATGCCATGTGGAGGTTAAAATAGAAAATATTTAAATGTTCTGTACCAGAACTGGTTGTCTCAGAGCTCAGAGTAAATAGTCATGAGCATATTCAGACCCTGAGGACGCAGGGATTATGCCTTGGGCAAATCAGGAAATTCAGGACCTGGGTATTTCCTGAGAAATCAGCTTTATCTCTGTCATTGGGAAAACAGGAAAGGAGAATTACCACCAGTCAGTCATTGAAGAAACAGAACTGTGCACAGCATCAAATGTCTGTGTGTGTGCGAAGTCAGAGGCAGGGCAGGATCGTCCCAGGGTGATCAGGGTTGGAATGGACCTGGAAGATCACCCAGTTCCATCCAGTTCCAACCAAGTCCCCCATCCCCGTTGGGTGGCAGATTTTCACCTCATAGTCCCTTCTAAAACACTTCCCAACATTAATTAATTAAACCTAACGATGTTCCTCTGCATCAGGGCATCAAAAAACCTTCCTGGGTTTGGCCCAGAGCAGCTGTGGCTGCTCCTGGATCCCTGGCAGTGCCCAAGGCCAGGCTGGACACTGGGGCTTGGAGCAGCCTGGGACAGTGGGAGGTGTCCCTGCCATGGCAGGGGGGGCACTGGATGGGATTTAGGGTCCCTTCCCACCCAATCCATTCCAGGATTCCCTCCCAAACCTGTCTCATGGGAGGTATCTGGAACCTCAGCCCGTGAGGCTGGATAATCCACGTGGATTCCTTCTCCAGAGGTGCCCAGGGCATGGAGTGAGGATGTTTAACCTGGTCCTTTCCCCTCGGGAGGCCAAGGCATGAGCCAGCCATGAGATAATCCCCATTTAACCAGCACAGCCTGAGGGTGGCCCAGGGAGTGGGCCCCTGCCCTGCTGGAGAAGGCTGATCCCAGAAACCCTGGGCAGTCAGACTGAGAGCTGGAATAATCCCCTGTAGGAAAAGCTGCTGATTCCAGGTGGCCATTCCCAGGGCTCAAACGTGCAGCTGGATGGGCTGGGTCTGTCCCAGGACCCCGACTCCCCCCAGCAGCTCAGTGCCAGCTCGCCGCGGCTCCGAGCCCTGCCCGGTGCTCAGGGGATAGAGGAGCAGAGGGATGGGTCGGTGCTGGCCAGCATTCCCTGGATAAGGAGCTGGGATGGAGCCAGAGCGTGGGAGAGACACGACCCAGGACTTGCAGAGGATTTCCCAGTTAAAATAGAGCCTCTGTTTGGCACAGAGGGACTGCCTAACCCAGATTCTGGGAATCACAGCAGCCAGGGCTGAGTGCGAGCACTGCTCTGACACCTGAAAGCAGAAAGCATTAAAAAAAAAAAAAACAGGAAATAAAATTCTTTTCTTTATATACAGACCCAGCAATCTGGGGAGTCACCTTTGTGTTACCTGAACACTTTGGGTCCACAGCTCTGAGCAAATCCTCATTTCTGGGTATTTTTCCTGTCTATGAGGGAAGGAAATGTTTGTTTTTCATAGAGAATCATTGATTTGGTGATTGTTCCTGGGCAGAGGTTTAAAGGGCCAGCACCGAAAGAGGTGATCAAGCTTCAGGAGTGTCTCCCCTCAGGAACGTCATTTTTTATTTTTATTTATCTATTGCCCCAGAATTCCTTGAAGCAGACTCAGCTCCTTCTCCTGTTTATTTTTAGTTGTGAACTGGAGCGGGGAAGGAGGAATCAGTGTGAGCTGAGCCTGCATCTGTCATCCCTGGCTGTCACAGCACCACAGACGCCGTGGCCATGCCCTGTCTCACATCCAGCAGCGTCTCCAGCGATCCCATCCCGCTGTCCTTGGGAAAACTGGCAAGAGAGAGCTCAAAGGAGGAACTTTACAGCATCAACAGGCTCCGGCACTGCCGTTAAATCAGCATCAGGTTCTCCTGTCAGGGGTTTCTATGGAGACGCTGCACTGTCCTGGCAGCACTTTGTGCTGTGTGCTAATTCTGTTTGTTTGTGTTTGTCAGAGTGCTCCGGGTCCGTGTGGAGTGACCCAGGATTCCCCGGGATCCGTCCCGCAGAGCTCCGGGCACAAAGCAAGGGGACAACGGCCCTGTTTCCTTCTGACTCCTGCAGGATTTAACCAGGGCTCGAGGCTCCAGGGCTGCCCGGAGAGGAGAGTCCTGGAGGGCACCTGGGAGCCAACCTGGCCCTGTGCCATGGGCTGGTGGGGGAGGCTCAGGGAGCTGGGAAAGGGCTGGAGCGAGTCCAGGGAAGGGAATGGAGCTGGGAAGGGGCTGGAGAATTCCTGAGGGAGCTGGGAAAGGGGCTCAGCCTGGAGAAAAGGAGGCTCAGGGGGGAATTTTTGGTTCTGCACAGCTCCCTGACAAGAGGGGGCAGCCGGGGGGGTCGGGCTCTGCTCCCAGGGAACAGGGACAGGAGGAGAGGGAACGGCCTCAGGCTGCGCCAGGGGAGGCTCAGGGTGGATTTTGGGGAATTCCTTCCTGGAAAGGTCTGTCGAGCCCCGGTACACACCAAAGGTGGATGGGTGGAGTCCACTGCAGGGTGGAGTCCCCATCCCTGGAGGGATTTCAAAGCCATGGGGATGTGGCACTTGGAGACGTGGGGCAGTGCTGGGAGAAAAACTGGACTCGATGGATTTGGAAGGGCTTTTCCAACCTAGCCAGTTCTGGGATCCCGTGTTTGTGCACCCAGGGGTGCACACTCAGTGAACTGGGCCCGATATTGCGGAGGCTGGAGCGAATTCCATGCTCCCTGCAGCCCTTGGTGCTTTCCCAGCCCCACTTCCAATCCCATGCCCATGCCCCCGCTCAGCTCCTTTTCCCTCTCATCACAAGGAGGGAACTCACAGCTGGCCCAGCCCCGCTCGAAGATGAGTTTATCCAACAGCATTTCATTTGTGAGAGTTATTTGCTTCCTTGACCAGCTCATTGCTCCTTTTCAGGAAAGCTTCCAAGAATGTGGAGAGACGCTCTCCAGAATCGTTAATCCGAGCAGCAGGAAGATTTATTAACTCTGCTCTCCGTGCAATAAACCCATCAGGCTCCAAAGTCAGCTCTGTGCCATCAATTCCTCCTCCAAATGTAAAGGCTGCTAACGAAGGCAGGTCCATACAGCCAGCCCTGATTTATTGCTTGTGGCTGCAGGACTGGGATCCTGACTCAACTCCAAAATCCAGGAGTGAAATGAGAGCAGTCCTTTTTTTCACTATTAATTACGTTAATAAAACTCAATGATATTCATGCCAGAGGTTGGGAGTGCAGGGACATCCACGGAACTCTCCAAATGAGCTGCTTTGGTGGCTCGGTGTGTAATTAGGAAAACTCTGAGCTATAGTGTGGGATGTAAATGAACACAAACTAAATCTGTTCTGTGGTTCAGCCACGAGACGAGCAGAATTTCCCCTCTCACTCAGCTGGGCTGCCCGAGCCTGGGGGAGAGGGGATAAGTGTCACCCTAAAATGCAAATGTCAGGGGGCATTTTTTACCCCAAAGTACCATGGGGTGAAGAATGTGGCTTCAGACTGACACAGAGAGCCCCACATTCCTGATCCAGGACATGATCCCATCCCTTTGGTGCCGAAGGAAGGAGATGTCCCTGGGCATCCTCTGGACTTTGGGGCACTCCTTTTCTCCAGGCTGAGCCCCTTCCCAGCTCCGTTCCCTTCCCTGGACTCGCTCCAGCCCCTCGGGGTCTCTGCAGAGCTGCCCCAGCACTGGAGGTGCCCCAGCAGTGCCAGCACAGGAGTTGGGCACAGCCCAGGGGCCCCTGGCCTCTTGCCCACCTGGGCACCCCATGGCCCATTGTCCAGCCGCTGTCACAGCACCCCCAGGGCCTCTCCCAGCCCCTCTGCCCCAGCCCCCAGGGCTGCAGGGGATGCTGTGACCTGCAGGCCCTGGCACAGCCTCCCCCAGGGCTGCAGGGGATGCTGTGACCTGCAGGACCTGGCACAGCCTCCCCCAGGGCTGCAGGGGACGTTGTGACCTGCAGGACCTGGCACAGCCTCCCCCAGGGGTGCAGGGGATGTTGTGCCCATCCTGCAGGACCTGGCACAGCCTCCCCCGAGTCTCCGCAGGACGCTCCTTGCTCATTCCCAGGGTCGTCCTCAGTTCCCAGTAATCCCCGTGGGCACTGGAAAACTGGGTGTGGAAACTGGATGGCTGCCTGGGAAGGGAGGGAAGGGTGGGGACGAAGCCGCCCGCGCCCGGAGCCTTTTTCCCGTCCCGGGGCAAGGAAACAGCTCCTCCCCCTCCCGCCAGCTCAGCTTTTGTGCCCCGTCCCGCTCCTGGGGGGTTTCATCCTCCTTAATGAACGCCTTGAGCTGATTGTAGGGCTGACGTTGGCATCTCATCCGGGCCCGGGGTCCCGACACACCCGGCTGTCCCTGGCACACCTGAGTGTCCCCGGCACACCTGTGCCACCCCGACACACCCGGCTGTCCCCGGCACACCTGAGTGTCCCCGGCACACCTGTGCCACCCCGACACACCCGGCTGTCCCCGGCACACCTGAGTGTCCCCGGCACACCTGAATGTCCCCGGCATTCCTCTGCCACTCCGACACTCCTCTGCCATCCCGACCTCTGTCATCCCAGCACTCCTCACCTCCTCTCCTGGCAGCCCCAAGGGACCCCGCGAGCCTCTGCCTGCCCTAAAAACCCTGCCCGGGCTGGGAGCCCACGTGGAGCCGAGCAGGAGGGGCCCGGAGGGGACTCACACCCCTCCTGATTTGCATCGGCCATGGGCATTGGGATGTCCTGCAGCTAATTAGGAGCCTAACGATGCTCGTTGGGGAGCTTCAGCTGAAAACTAAAAATAAAAGTTCAGTGTTTTGCTTCGGGCTTTTTCTAAATAAAACAGTCCAGTAATTTGGTTTAAAACATGCTTTATTTAAAAATATGCACAATTTGTTTAGAGGTGATTAAAACCAGCGTGAGATAACTGAAGAAAGACCTATTTGGGGCTCAATGAATCATTTCATTCAAACTGAAAGACTTGGAAATGTTTGCAGCTTCCCAGTCATTACATCAAGGCACACAGACTCTTAGGATAAGAAGGTGATTTTAGAAAGAAGTTGAGAAAATGGTCCCCTCTTGCTTTAGGGCTTTGTTAGAGCCAAACCCTGGTGTTCCTGGTGTCCCTGGCCTCAGCCCCGCGCTCGCCCTGAGCCCGGTTAATCCTCCTGCCCCTGCCTGCTGTGTGCAAAACCACACTAAAAATACTGGGATTAGGGCGTGTGAGGAAGGAGAGAATAGAAACCCCGCTCCTGCTCCCTCTGGCTGCTGCCAGAGCTGCCGGAATTAGCGCCTTGCCTTTAGTCTGGGGTGGGATTTGGTTATTTGGGGGGCAGCAGAGATTATTTCTGACTGTTGCCTATTTTTAGGAGCGGTGCTTTGCCAAGCTGCTCTGCCATTCCTGTACTCGGTGTCATTCCAGAACTGCAGGCAGCAGCCACATTCCAGCGATTTTACCCCAAAATCAGCGGCTTGGGGTAAGACGGGAAGGACGCAGCAGAAGGAATCCGTAAATGTGAAGGGCAGGGAGCGCTGGGGTGGCCAGCAGAGCACCCACAGAATGCGGAGATGTGCAGCAACCCAAAACCAGGAGGGAGATAACCATCGGCCCTGACCTCCCCTGGCCCAGGCTCTGAAATTCCAGCCTCGTGCCCAGGAATTAAAAACACAGAGCCCCTTTTGGCAGGCATTTCATAGAGCCTCACGTGCTGCTTGAATCTGCTGGGGCTGCCTGACGTGCCTGAGGAAAATCCTCCCTGGAGAAGTTCCTTGGAGCAGCCCCTCTCCTCCCCGGGGCTGGTGGACAGCGGGAGGTGGCCCTGAGCCCCTGCCCCACCTCCCCAGGTTGTCTCCTGTGCCTCTGGAGCATCCTCTGCAGGCTCCAGGAACGGGAACCCAGGGAGACGGCGCCGCTGGGCCTGGGCCAGTTTCCATGGAAATGCGGAGCTCTGCGTTCTTCTGGAAGTTTTCCTGGAAGGGGAGATGGATGGAGCGATCCGAGTGGGAGAGGGAGGGCAAAGAGATGAGATCCACGCTGGCAGAGGGCAGGGTTGGGTGGGATATTGGGAAGGAATTCCTGGTTGTGAGGGTGTGAGGCCCTGGCACAGGGTGCCCAGAGCAGCTGTGGCTGCCCCTGGATCCCTGGCAGTGCCCAAGGCCAGGCTGGACACTGGGGCTTGGAGCACCTGGGACAGTGGGAGGTGTCCCTGCCCATGGATGGGGTGGAATGGGATGGGCTTTAAGGTCCTTCCCACGCCAAACCATTCCAGGATTCCCTGATCCAGTGTCCCATCCCTGGGCTCTCTCCTGTGGCCGTCCCAGCAGGAATCACTGCTGAGCCACACTGTGTCCTCCAGCCCCTGGGAAATCCACTGTCAGCTCCAAGAGCTTGGAATGAATGCTGCTCCCTTCTCCACCCCAGAGACCTGGCAGAGGGAGCTCTGGGGTGGTTGCTGAAGAATTTGGGCTCTGGGGTTGCCTTTGGTGTGGCTTTGGTGGGGGTGGTACAAAGGAGATGGGTCTGGGAGGTGCGGAGGGAATTCCAGGGCTGGGTCAGCACCCACACGGCAGCCGGGGAGCTGTGGGTGCTGCAGGGTGCTGCAGCCGCCCCTTGGGTGCCCACCCCTGTCCCTGTGCCCCCTGTGCCACGGGGGATCAGCAGCACTTCCAGGGGGATTCCTTTAAAATTCCCAATTCCATTGGCTGCTCCGCCCCCGCTGCACAGCAAACCTGAGACACGGCAGAGATTCCAGGGACACTGCTGGCTGTGAGGGGTGGGAGTGCTGGGGAGGGGGAAGTGCTGGGGGGTTCTCCTCTTTCCCTCAGCTTCCAGGGTCAAAAACCACGTTGGAATTCCAAAAGCATCTTGAATATTGAGGATCAGAGCCAACAGAGCTTTTCTCGCCTGTGGGAGAAGCCTTGGAAGGGGTCGGTGTTCCCCGCAGGGAATTCCCAGCTCTGCCCATCAGCACAGAGGGGCTCTGCTCCCCAGGAGGAGGGGATTGAGCAGCCTCGGATCCATCACACACCCATTGCTCCGAGGCTCTTCTGAACCTGCAAGGGTGGAAACACTGGGAACGCTCCAAAGGCATGGAAATGGGGATTTCTTCACGTAAAACTTACATCATCTCCCAGCACAGGAAATTGAGAGGGTTCCAGAGGGAGAGGAATCAATGGAAAAATCCCAGAGGAGCACTAAATTTGGGGCACCAGGTGCTGCACAGGTGCCCGAGCTGGGAACGTTCGGAGCTTGGGGAAGACATCTGGAATTTGCACTTCTCCCCGGTTGCCTGTGGGCTCTGGGCACACAGCCCCGGGTTTGGCTGCCAAAGGAGCATTGCCACGCACCAGCCCTCAGCCCATCCCTCTGGAAAAATGAATTCCAGGCTCACATCAGCGCTGCCCATCTCTGCCCTTGCCCCTGCCTGCAGCTGCCTGCTCTTCCCTGTGTTTCAGTGGGAAAAGTTATTCCCAGACCTTCCCCCAGCTTCTCTCTGGCTCGTGGCAAGGCAAGGCGGGAGAAAGAGGATGATTTTCCTCCTTTCCATGGCAGCTTCTCCCTTAAACAGGGCTGTGAGTCCCAGGAGCATCCAACCCCTGCCAAAACCTGCCCGATTATGGGGCAGAGCCAAGCCAAGGCTCCGAAGATGAAAACCAGGGGAGAAACCAGACGAAGCCAAGAGCTGAGGCTGGATTTCCGTGCTGTGACCCCAGCTGGGAGCACGGACCGGGGAGCTGGGAGGGAAAGAAGGAGGCTGCTAACAGTCCAGAGACACCCTAGGGACACTCCATAGACACCCCAGGGACACCCCAGAGACACTCCAGGGACAGCCCAGGGACACCCCCAGCTCCCAGCAGCACTGGGACAGAACCAACCCCTGCTTTGGGGTCGTTCTGCTGCCCCAAGGCCGCCCTCAGTTCACGGAGGGACCCCAAATGCCTGTGCCTGGCTGACCCTTGGCGGGAGCTGTCCCCGGACACCCCGGGAGATGTCCCCGGACACCCCGGGAGATTCCCCACCGCTTTCCCTGCACCACCAACCCCTCGTGCAAAGCCTCTGCAGCACCCCAGGGGCCGGGCAAAGAGAGGGGACCCAAAAAGCGGGGCAGAGCCTGAGCCCGGGGGTCCCCCGGGGTGTGTGAGCGGCGGGCGGGGGGAGCTGGACGCGCTCGGATTCCCTCCCCGACCCTTGTGACGACACGATTCCCCCCAGGAAGGCAATCCCGCCTCCTCGGCAGCCAGGGGCCCCTTCTGGCTCGGGAAACGCGGTGCCAGCACCTGAGCCAGGGCTTGGCTGCAGCCGCGGTCACGTTCCCATTACCTCATGCGCGGTGTCACCTCCACAGCCACGCTCCCCCCGCGGCCAGGGCCCTCCCAGAGGGTCACTGCAAACTGCCTTGGGTTTTGTCATGTAGAAATGTGATATAAAAAGCTTTATAATAGAAATCTCTATTTATATCACGCCTGAAGGATGAAAGCATTCATGCAGGGGAGGTGGGGACATCAGACAGGACCTTCACAGCCGCTCCTGCACAGGCAGGAGAAAGTTTATAAACCACACAATGATGGTTGATTTTCTCACCTGGGGAGCTGAACCGCTGCCGCTATTTTAGGATCAGCTCTGAGGCTGAGGGAGGGTTTATGACAGCTGCCCCTGACCCGTGGCTGTGGCAGAAGCCTCCCAGGGGCTGTCTAAAAGGAGGGACAGTATTTTCCATCTCTGGGAGATGTGTCTGTGCTGGCAGCAGAGCTGTCCCAGGTGTGCACGGGAAAGATCCCGACGCCAGCTCGGGGACTGGAGATCCTACACATCCCAAAGCCTGACATCCCTGCCAGGCAAAGTGGGCACAGCCAGATAAAACCAGAGTGACCGGGGTCTGGTGGCTCCAGTGAGGCAGCTGAGGAGAGGTGGGGGGCAGGTCCAGGACCCCTGGGTCCATCCCTCAGCCGTGTCCCACCGGCACCCAGCACATCCCTCAGCAGGCTGGGCTGTGCTCGGTGACCTCAGGTGGAACGTGTCAAACCTGGTCACCATCCTGGTCCCCGTGGTGTCCTGAAGCTCCAAATTCCAGAGTCACTGAGCACTGCAGGGGGAGTTTTGCCTTTGATTTACTGAAACCCACACTCTGGCCATTGCCCCGGGCTCTCCTCATCTCCTGTGAGGTGACAGACGGGGATGTCCAGATGGGATCCCACCGAACATTCCCACACTCTGATCGTTGCCTGCATCTCTCCATCCCCTCTTTTGTTTCCAGCCTGACCCTCACGGCTCATTCCCGACGCTCCCTGAATCCCCGGGGGGGTTGATGCCTCCTTGCCCCTCTGTGCCAGCGCTCTGGGTGCGTTTGCAGAGGCAGCAGCTGCCCCCAGTGAGGGGAGGTGCTGCGAGACACAAATCCCAGTGCTCTGCCCAAGGTGACGCCGTGACTCATCCTGGAGCCAGGAATAGCACGGGAGCAGGGCCCTTCCTTCACCTGCTGCTCCCGGCTGGGGCCTCACCTGGCACGGCTGTGGGCACGGGGCACAGCCCCAGCACAGCCCCAGCACATCCCCAGCACATTCCCAGCACATTCCCAGCACATCCCCAGCACATTCCCAGCACATCTGGCCCTNCCCAGCACAGCCCCAGCACAGCCCCAGCACATTCCCAGCACATCCCCAGCACATTCCCAGCACATCTGGCCCTCCAGCAGGGCACAGGGGCTCATCCTCAGCACATCTGACCCTCCAGCAGGGCTGTGGGCACAGGACACAGCCCCAGCACATCCCCAGCATATTCCCAGCACATCTGGCCCTTCAGCAGGGCTGAGGGCACTTGGAGGCAGGGAAAACAGGCATTTAGGGAGGCCAGGGAGAGGCCCCCTCCTCTTTCCCAGCTCCTTTGCACCCCACAGCTCCCTCCTGCACACTGAGGTCACCTTCCCAGCTGCTCTGTGCTGCCAACAGTGGGTTTGTACCCCAAATACTTGTATGGACATCTTCTGCAGTGGGGTTTGAGCCCAGCAGCCAAAATGCCCAGAGAAAACCTTCCCCTCCCCACCCAATCTGTGCCAGTGACAATCTGCTCCCCAGAGCATCCCTGCTCCTCCAGGATCAGCTCCAAGTCAATGCTGGCAATTTGGAGATCTCCGAACGGCCAAGCAGGGGGAGCAGCACGGCCCAGCCCCGCTCCCCGCAGAGGCTTCACCCCCGGCAGAGGTTGGGAGCCGGGAGGGTGCTCGGTGGGTGCCCGGATCCCTCCGGGTCCCTGCGTGTGCTGAGCCCCCTCTGAGAGCTTCCCCCTGGATGATGGTGGGGTTTGCAGGATGGATCTGCCTGCTCCAGCCCCAATCCGTGCCCGCCACACGCCAGCCTGGGTGGGAGCCATGAACTGGGCTGACTGAATCTGGCGAGGGAGGGAGCCGGTGACAGCCTTTGCCTTCTCCTCTTGGCCGCTTGCTCTGTCGCAGGAGGAGCCGGCATCCACCTCCCGCTGCACATCCAACAAACACGAAATGCCAGCGGAAAGTATCGCAAAATCCGGCAGGGAGAGAGGGAAGGGAAGGGGGGAGGGAGAGCAACCCCGGCACCTTTCGCGCTTCTGGAAGGAACAAGAGCAACAAAAGGCATTCACGGGGAGAAAATAGCGCGGGGCGAAGGAGAGCCTGGGGAGATGCAAATGCGGGAGAGGAGCAGCCCACGGCGGGATAGGAGCCAAGGCTGCGGAGCAGGGCCCCGGGCCGCGGGGATGCCCGGCAGCCTCCCAAAATCCGTGGGAGCCGCAGGGGCCGAACGAGCCTGGGGGAAAGCAAAGGCTGCGAGCGCAGGCTCGTCCCTGCGCACCCGCGGCTTGCACACGCGTGTGCGCACCCGCGCGGGGCCGGGCTGCGGGAGGCGAGGCTGGGCACACACGCACACTGAGCGGCAGAGATTTGTTAAAAATATCGCGATTATTAGTTAAAAAGAGAGAAGGAAGGGGGAAAAAAATGAAAAACAGAGGGAGAGAAAAGGGGGAGG
>VWZT01015205.1:205275-216832 GCA_013397055.1 Pachycephala philippinensis
CGGGGCCAGTGCCCCCTGCCCGCCTGGGGGGCCGAGGGACAGGGGTCAGTGCCACACCCCGCCCTGGGGGACAGGGGGGACAGGGATCAGTGCCACATCCTGCCCTGGGGGACAGAAGGACAGGGATCAGTCTCAGGGCTGGGTGGAACTTGGGGACAGACTGGGAGAGAAGGACAGCCAAAGGTGCAGGGAGAGGCTGGAGCCTCCCTCACACTCTGCTGTGAAGGAAGGGTTTGAGAAAAACACAAAAAACCAAACCAAGAGGTCTCTGCTTTCAGCCCCCCGTGCCAGCAGTGCCTCATGAAGGCTCATTCCAGTTTAGGATCACAGAGTCACTGAGGTTGGGAAAGACCTCCCAGACCATCGAGTCCAAGACGTGCCCAATCCCCCCTTGTCCCCAGCCCCGAGTACTGAGTGCCACCTCCAGGGGTGGGCACTCCAAACCTGCCCGGGCAGCCCCTGCCAGGAGGCCGCAGAGGCCTCACAGCACTGACTGCCCCGTGCTGCTGCCTCACTCCCCGCGTTTTGCACCCTCATTTTGGGGCATTGCCCCAAACCCCACCATGAGCAGCAGGGTGAAACGTGGTGGGAGTGACAGAATCCAAGGGGCAACCTCCCAGCACTGGAGCTGGGATCTCCACGAGCTCAGCACTCGGGACCCTCAGCCTGCAGCTCCTGTGTACAGCGCTTGGCTCAGCCGGCTCCTGCACTGATTCCTTTCATGTTTCACACAGCAGCCCCTTCCTGACAAACGATGCGTTTCTAAGAAGCAAATCAGAACTCCCAGCTCGGGAAGTCACCCGACAGCTGGGATCAAAGGGAAAACAGCTCCCTTCCATTTATAGCAACCTGTGCTGAGCCCACACCTGATCTGAAACAAACACGGCGTTTAATCAAAGGGGACACGGCTGCAACACGGGCCCGGCTGAGCTACACCGATGTGACAGGCTCCAGGAGGAAACTCTGGGAGAAGGGAATCCCAGCCACACACCGGCTCCGCCCGGGAGCCCCGGGGCCCTACCTGGGCGTGCTTGGCTCGCAGCTTGTTGAGGATGTTGGTGGCGTCGAAGCCGGCGTTGTCGCAGAGCTGCCGGGGGATGATCTCCAGGGCCTTGGCGTAGGCCCCGATCAGCAGCTGCTGCTTGCCCGGGATGGTGCGGGAATAGTCCCGCAGGTACTTGGAGAGCTCCATCTCGATGGCGCCGCCGCCCGCCACCACCGAGTCGTTCTGCAGGGACAGGGGAGCGCAGGGACGGCTCTGTCAGGGCTCTCTCGGGGCTCTGCAGCCCATGGCAACCCACAGCCCTGCCCGCTGCTGTCCCTGGGACTGTTTGACAGCGCTGCTGAGAGCGGCAGGGACACACCAAGAACCTCCAGTGGCAGCTCCAGCAGCACATCCCAGCTGTGCATGGGATAAAAGGGGATCTGGGGACCCTGTACCAAGGGAGGGATGGCAGCTCACAGCCCACTCAGGCCAGGGAAACTTCCCTCACTTCCATAAAGCATCCAAAACTAAAGGTATAGGCAGCAGGACATGGCAGATCAGCTCTGCAGTTTTTTCAGGAGAGATCAGGACATTTTTTCTAAAAGCCACTGCTCCAAAAATCCTGACGTGCTCCTTCCCAGCCCTCAGGACACACAGCCTCAGAGCTGTTTTTAACCAGGAGCCATCTCTACAGTGGCACGTTTTTGTGTAACCCAGAAACACCCAGAGCCTGGCAGTGTCACCCAGGACCAAACACACACCCAGAGGAGCCTTGGACTTCTCTTGGTGCCCTCAGAGCCAGGGGACTGTCACCCCCTCGGACTGGGCACCACGAGAGGGGATGGCTGGCGTTAAGGGCAGGGACAGGCATGTGACAACAATGCTGCTGTTCAATCTCCTCAAGATCCAACCAGCGCAGCCAGGAGATTGTTCCCTTTAGGGAGGAGGATGGAGCAAGCACCAGTCACAGCTGTGCAGAAGCGCAGACAAAACCCAGGTGTGCCTGGAAAGCAGCTGGAAATGCTGCCAAAGCCACGCTGAGCTGGCCAGGGAACAGCACTCGAGTGAATGCATGGGCTGCTCTCACTGCACAGAGCCCTCGGCCAAGCCCTGGCGCTTGAGGCTTCCAGGAGCTGTGGCTGTGCCAGGCCCAACCCAGAGCCCCTGGCAGGGCAGGGGGAGGCTGCCCCGGGCTCACTCACCTTGATTGCCCTCCTGACAATCATGATGGCATCGTGCAGCGAGCGCTCCGTCTCCTCCATGAACTGCTCGGCGCCCCCGCGCAGGATGATGGTGCAGGTCTTGGCCTTGGGGCAGCCCGTGAACAAGTTGTACCTGGGAAGGGAAGGTGTAGGGATGGACAGGCTGCTGCTGGACAGGCCATGTGGGGACAGAATCCCCTGTTCCCTCACAGCCCCAGCGGATCCTGGGCTGAGGAGCACAGCCAGGGAATGCAGCAGTGAAATTCCAGCTGACCCAGGAAAATCCACTCTCCTCCTGCTGCCAGGGATTCACACGGAATTGGAGTTCCAATCTGCACTTGGCAGGAGCACAGAGGGCAGCAGCCAGCCCCACACAGGACTGCTCCTCCAGCAACAGGAAGAACCCCAGGGTACTGTCCCCCTTCCAGCCCTGACAGGGAAGTGTCACTGTGGGATATCAGACAAGTGCCACAACCAACCCCACATGTGCTGCTTCTCCATTACAAATGCAACAGCTCCACTGAGCTTCCTACAAGGCACTGCAGAATGAACATGTGTTTTTAAAATAAACATGTATAAACATGTATTTTTAAAAGCATTTGAAAGAGGCAGGATCTCAATGAAATCTTGCTCCTGCCCCCTCCCTCAGCCTCAAAAAGCAGCTCTTGGATACAGTAAAATACACATTTTGTAACAACCTTCTTTTCACCTCAACACCTTGAGAAATGCTGCCAATGCTTTGACCCCAACTTTTTCACCTGCTAGGAGAGGGCTTGCCCAGCACCCCAGGTTTGCAGCTCTTTACCTCTCTCCCCCAATCTGGGTCTCCTCAAAGAGCTCACAGCGGCCCAGCACATCGTCCGACAGGGCATTGACACTGGTCTGGATGGATCCCCCACAGGCCTGCAGGGAATGGAGACAGACATGGAATTACCAGGGCTGACAGCCCACAGCAGCTCCCAGCAGGCTCCACCCTTCAGGGACAGCCCAGCTGCTGAGCTGGTGCAAACCCACCCTGCAGCCAGATTCAGCAAAACCTTTCTCCTCCCTCCCATCTCATGGAGCCAGGCCAACCCTTGACAGCAAAATAAGATTATGCAGCTTCAAGATGCTGACTCACAGGCTCCAGAGTCCAAGAGATACACAAAGAAAGCTCAGGAAAAAACCACATATGATGGAACAGGGAAGAACTCAGGAAAATAAACCTCTACTGATGCACTGACCAGATCTTTACATAAAACACCACCAGAGAAAGAAAAGCAGCGCGGATGCAGTTAGTGTGTGACTGTTCATCCCACCAAAACAGCCCTGTCCTTTGGAACCCCTGTGAGGAGCAGTGAGATCCGTGACCAGCTGTTTGGGCATGACCAGCCTGGGGCTGTCAGAACCGAGAACAAAGGCTTTACTCTGAGCCAGGGCAGCTCACCATCATGGTCCTCTTGAGATCCTCCTCGGGGACGCGGCCGGCGCAGAACATGTCCCTGTCGGCGAAGTACTGCGTGGCCACGTCCCCGATGGGCAGCTTGGACAGCACCACCTTGGCTCCCGACTTGTGGATTTTGTCTAGTTTGTCATACAGGATGTTCCACTCGGCGTCCACGATGGCCTGGTAGTCCTGGCAGGGAGGAGAGAGGGATGGGTGTTCCCGTAACAGGGGACAGGGGATGCCCCACGTGCAGCCCTGGCACAGAGCTGCTCCCACCCTCCGCTCAGGAGGGCCCTGGTTCATGGCACTGCCCAAGTGCCTGCTTAAACCTGAGGAGCTCTTGCAGCACCCCGAGCACTGCTGGATAAGCTCTCCCTGGAAGGCCACTTGTCAGGCCTAAGGCAGCCAGGACAGAGCCACTGGCCCAGCACAGCTCAGGCACAGTGACAGCTCAGAAATGTGTCCTGACCCTGCTGGGGTTCCCAGGCTGCTGCACCCTCATTCCAAACAGGGCTGCACAACCCACCAGCTGTTTCCAGAGGTGAAGGATGTACAGAAGGCAAACTCATTTACCATGGAATGGTTTGGGAGGGAAGGGCCCTTTTAAAGGTCATCCGGTGCCACCCCTGTCATGGGCAGGGACACCTCCCACTGTCCCAGGTGGCTCCCAGCCCCAGTGTCTTGCCAGGGATCCAGGGGCAGCCACAGCTGCTCTGGGAATTCCAGCCCAGCCCCTCCCCACCCTCCCAGCCAGGAATTCCTTCCCAAGATCCCAGCCCAATCTCCCCTTTCCCAGTGGGAAGCCATTCCCTGTGTCCTGTCCCTCCAGCCCTTGTCCCCAGTCCCTCTCCAGCTCTCCTGGAGCCCCTTTAGGCCCTGCAAGGGGCTCGGAGCTCTCCCTGGAGCCTTCCCTTCTCCAGGGGAACACCCCCAGCATTCCCAGCCTGGCTCCAGCCCTCGGAGCATGCCCATGGCCCTCGTACCTCACCCCTACCCCAGTGGATGAGCACCCCCAGGTGTCACAGGGACAGGAAGCAGCCCAGGCTCTGCTGGGGCTCTCACCTCCACTGTGTTCACTCTGACCTCGGCGTTGTCCTTCTCAGCTTTGAGCTCCAGCTCCACGTTGAGCAGGGCGATTTTGGGGGACTGGTACTTCTTGGGCTGCATCTCAAACCCAGCATAGGAAAAGGTTTTCTTAAAGGCAACTCCAGCCACCAGCTGGGAGTCCTGGAACACAGGGATTTGCCTCGGGCTCAGCCCCACAAGGTTTTCTGCACAGAGTTAATACCAACTCCCACAGGACACTCCCTGCTTCCACAGGCCTCATTTACAAAGCCTCCCCTCCCTATTTCCAGAGGCCTCGTTTACAAAGCCTTCCCAGCACTGTCTCCCTTGATTAACCCACTTTTAGAGGAAATAAGCAGCCAGGATTTCTTTCAGCTCACAAAAGCAGCTTCCTCTCTACCCCTCAAGACTCCACAGCCGAAAACTCCTCACACAACCTGAAGATCAAGGAGGGGAGCAATCCGTTCTCTCCCTGATCTCTTTCCCATTCCTCCCCTTTAAACTTGGATATTTCTCATCCACAGCCCCACTGGGGTTGGTTTTTGCTCTGGTTTGTTTTTCCAAGTTCCATCACCAGCTCCTGGATTTTCTGCAGCAGGGCAGCCCTGCCCAACACCATTTGTGAGCTCCTCCATTTCCTGGGGGAAATCAGGATCTGAATCTCCCTGCCCACAGGGGATGTCCCACAGCCAGGAACAATCCCTACCACGTATCCAGGTGCAGCCCCAGACACAAGAGGTTTCCCAGCACTGTGGCATAAACCACACATCCCACCTGCCCTGCCCACCACTGCATCAGCTCCTTCACGAGGTTTTCCTTGAATTTTCCCCAACCCAGTAATCCCATGTACACCCAGGACTTTTGGATCCAGAAGTAACAAAGATTTCCCACAAAAAAGATTCATTATTTGCAGAGAGCGAAATCGAATTTGTATCAGTAACAAGTTTTACTGCAGAGGGCAGTGAGGTGAAGAGTGTATTTAGCTCAAAAAACAGACTCTCCACCTGTGGAAAAGAAATCCAGCTCTATGTGCCAAGCCTTCTCCTCACACCAGCAGCTTTGTTCCTCTTTGGGAATTCCCTGACAGGCACTGCCAAGCCAGGCTGCACTCCTGCTACAGCCAACCCCCAGCAGAGCTGGGATCCCTGCCTCCCATCCCTCCAGGAAGGCTCCAACAACACTCACTTCCAAAGCTCCTCCCTGCACCTTCTTTATCCCGATCATCTTGAGCTGTAACAAGTCATCCAACATCATTACAGCATCTACAACCATCTTGGAGAAGAACTCCTTGCTCTGGGAGATGAGCTTGGAGCTCAGGGCTGTGGCTGCACACTTTTCCAGGAGACTCCTCTGCTCACTGCAGGAGAGGAAAAACAAGGGTTTGGTCACCTGCCAGATCTTTTCACAAGCCCCAAACACCGTGTGTGGCTTCGTTAATCACAGAATTGTTTACACTGGAAATACCTTTAAGATCATTCAGTCCAGCACTGTCAAGGTCACCACTGCCCCCTGTCCCCAAGTGCCACATCCACATGGCTTTGAAATCCCTCCAGGGATAGGGACTCCACCCCTGCCCTGGGCAGTTCCAACCCTTTCCATGAAGGAATTTTCCCAATATCCCCCCTGAGCCTCCCCTGGCTCAGCCTGAGCCTCCTTTTCTCCAGGCTGAGCCCCTTTCCCAGCTCCCTCAGGAATTCTCCAGCCCCTTCCCAGCTCCGTTCCCTTCCCTGGACACGCTCCAGCCCCTCCAGGGCTCTCTTGTTATGAGGGGCCCAAAATCCTCTCAGGTGGAGGCAATGATCAGCTCCCTCCTGTCCATGGGGAGAACAAGGCACAAATCCCAGACCGACAAATCCCAGTCTCCTTTTCAGAGCTCGAGCATCAGCCCAGCACTGACCAGGCTGATTCTTTTAGGCACCTAAAATCAAAAAAGAGCAGGTCCTTTCCCTCATGCCAAGGCAGGAAGTTGTTTTTGACACCCTCTAAAGGCAGCAGATGCCCTGAAGCACTAACTCAGGTAATGTACGTGCAGCAGAGTGGGTGACACACAGACACCAGGGGTGTGTGGATCCAGCTGCCAGGCTCTGTCCCCCAGGCCCTGCTGACCATGGGAACCACTCTATTTCCCATCACAGGACCACATTTGGGGTTTTTTACAGCATTTTTTCAGCATTTGGTTTGGACAACCCATCTTGGTTTACTCAAGATGCTTATGCAGTTGAGATACTTCAAACTGACTGCAGGTATTAGCAAGGTGAAGTAGACAAGAGCTTAAAATCCAGGGAGAAAAGGAATTCCAGTGTTCTCCCCTCAGCTGAAGGGATCACTTCCTCACTGCTATGAGCTATCTGCCCTGGTGTGGGCACGCTAAAAAGGGATCTGATCCTCAGGGAAGTGCTGAGATTTAACACTGCCACTGACTGCAGCGAGAGCTGCAAGACTCCACCGCTGCAGAAAAGAAATCAGGCCACTTATTTTGGTGCCCAGCTTCCCCCCTGAGCACTGGGAGACACTGCCCTACATCACTCCCTGCAGCCCAGTGAGTGCAGGCACTGCCCCCAGAGGAGCAGGAAATTCCAGGGAAACTGGGAATAACCCCAGTGAGGGCTGCAGCTCCAGGTCCCACCTGGAGAGCTCAGCCAGAGCCACAGAATTCAGGAGCACCCTCACAGCACTTAACGGGAGCCCAGAACACAACCAGGTCATCTCCAAGGGAAACTTACTCTTTATCCTCCTTCTTCACGGAGACAGCGATGTCTTTGATCTTGTTCACAGCCTGGCAAAAAGGCAACAGCTGGATTAATGATTCATGCTCCCGAGCTGATGAGATCCCCAACCTCTGTCTCTGTATTTTATCTTTTGTTCTCCTCTTCAACGCCACTGACATTTCAAGTGTTTAAGTTATTCCACCCCTGCCAGCGCAGCAATTCCAGGAACACACCAATGTATGAGGAGTGGGAGGAGGCTCAGAGCTGCTCTGCTGTTTTCAGCAGAGATCCTGGGAATCAAAGGGCTATTGAGGAGTGAACCTCCAAAAATCAGTTTAATGGGACCAAGAGGCTCCAGGAGACACACGGTTTACTAAGGAGCAGCAGAGAACAGGAGAATGGGAAATGAGTTTTCCCATTTATTCATTCTTCCTTGGGAAAAAACCCAAAGGGAGCGACAGCACTCCAGAGGTACGGACTGGTAACAGCAGGCACTGGCACCGGGAGGGGCACTGCTGGGAGAGGCACTGCTGTTCCCAGGGCGACAGGAGGAGGTGGCTGCTGGCACTCCCCACGCCCATTCCCGAGTGGGTGTTCCCTGAAGGGTGTCACTGTCCCGGTGTGGCTGGCACAGAGCTGTCCCCAGATGCCCCGGGAGCGGGGGTGCCTCACCAGCTGCGTGGCCGTGCGGAAGGCACGGATGATGATCTGGGGGTGCAGCCCCTCCTCCACGTAGGGCTTCACCTGCTTCAGGAACTCGGCCGCCAGCAGGGTCACGGACGTGGTGCCATCACCCACCTGCACGGACAGGGGTCATGGTGTCACCCTCACCCCTACACTGGGTCACCCCCACACTGGGTCACCCCCACACTGGGTCACCCCCACACTGGGTCACCCCCACACTGCAGAGGCCCCCTGAGAGCAGCTGCAAAACCACTCCAGGGCTTCCAGAGCTCAGGATTTTCTCTGCTCACAGATTTGTGGCTGAATTCCTCAGGGATTCAGAGCAGTCTGGGTGGGAAGGGACATTAAAACCCATCCAGTGCCACCCCTGCCATGGGTAGGGACACCTCCCATTCCCAGGCTGCTCCAAGCCCCAATGTCCAGCCTGGCCTTGGACACTGCCAGGGATCCAGGGGCAGCCACAGCTGCTCTGGGAATTCCAGCCCAGCCCCTCCCCACCCTCCCAGCCAGGAATTCCTTCCCAAGATCCCAGCCCAATCTCCCCTTTCCCAGTGGGAAGCCATTCCCTGGGTCCTGTCCCTCCAGCCCTTGTCCCCAGTCCCTCTCCAGCTCTCCTGGAGCCCCTTTAGGCCGTGCAAGGGGCTCGGAGCTCTCCCTGGAGCCTTCCCTTCTCCAGGGGAACATTCCCAGCTCTCCCAGCCTGGCTCCAGAGCAGGCAGAATAAATCCCAGCACTCCAGGAGCAATTCCCACCAGAATTAACCACAAAGCCCAGACACTCAGGCTGCTCCGTGTTACACTCCCAGGCACAGCCAGGCTCCCCTCCCACCTCTGCATCCTGGGATTTGGCGATGTCCACCAAGGTCTTGGCGGCCGGATGGACAACGTCCAGCAGCTTCAGGATGGTGGCCCCGTCGTTGGAGATGGTGGCTTTGCCTGGGGGTGATGGAGAACAGAAGTTAAAAGCAGTTTTACATTACCAGGGGTAAAGCCCTGTCCCTGGGGGGTGTCAGGAGATCTCAGCAGGTTCCTCTGCTCCACCAGAACTGAGTCTTTTCAGCCCCTTTTGGAGCAGGTTCAGTGAAGCCAGTCTGACAGCAGAACAACTTTTGACACCAACAAAGGTTTGGAATTCATTTCCCTCTTCTCAACAGCCTCCCCAGACAGATAAAACCATATTCTAGTCTGCCACTCATGTGGAGAAAGAGTCTAGAAACCATATTAGTTATCATTAGATGAATTTAAATCAAATTATCCTTTTGAACAAGGATTTATTACAGTTCCTATTTGTAAAAACTATTTAAAGACAGCACTAAGACTTTTCACCCCACCCTTCAGTAAAAAATATAATAAATTGGTGATTTCATACAAGTCTTTTCAGAGTAGGGGAAAAGCTCATCTCTAAATCACACTCCAAAAAAAGATTAAAAATCAACTCAGGAACATCCACTGACCTCACACTCAGCCACAACTGCTGAGTAACTCCACAGGTACCATGAGCCTCATTTAAAAATAGAGATGGCCAAAAATACCTGAAGACAGGTTCAGACTCTCTGTTTCTCCTGTCGGGCACAGACTCACACTGGATCCATCCAACCCCACTGACCCCGGACCTCCCCAGGTGCCCCAGCCCAGGCTGGCAGGCAGCAAATAGGGACTCCTCAGGCTGGAGTGGCAACTGTCCTTTGTTCTCCTCACACTGGAGTGGCAACTGTCCTTTGTTCTCCAGGGGACATCGAGGTATTCAACTGACACCAAAACTGAACCTCCGCTGTGAGAGCCAGGCTTAGCACAGGCTGAGGCTGCTGACATTTGCAAACATGCAAATGCTGGATCTAACAATGACATAATATTGATATACACTGCCCCCAGCCCCGTGCCTACCCCGGTCATCCACGATGAGCTTGTCCATGCCGCGCGGGCCCAGCGTGGTGCGCACGGCCTCGGCGATCACCTGGCACGCGTTGATGTTGCTGACGAGCTGCGGGATGCCCTGCGAGGTGTCCGTGCCCTCCTTCAGCAGGATAACCGGAGTGGGCTGCAGGAGAACCACGGCACAGCTGTTACCCCATCCCAACAACCCACGGCAAACTCCCTACAGCCCAGACAGACAGAACGGTGCAAGAGCAAGGCCAAACCTACAGACTCGCTGTAATCCCTCTGCTCCACGGAACCCAGCTGCTTTGCACCTCCCTCTGCTCCCACAGCACTGGGAGTTCACCCAACTGCTTCCACCATAGGCTCTGGCACCACACAGTAACTGTCCCAAAAATAACGGGGGTTCTTTGGGGCAGCACTGCCCAGTGAGGTTCTGGGCTGGAGGAGACAGAACATGTAGGAATTAGAGACAGTGAGGAACCAAACAAATCTGGGTGGTGGAAGCACCAGAGAGGCTGTGGCTGCCCCTGGATCCCTGGCAGCGCCCAAGGCCAGGCTGGACATTGGGGCTTGGAGCAGCCTGGGACAGTGGGAGGTGTCCCTGCCCATGACAGGGGGTGGCACTGGAGGGGCTTTAAGGTCCCTCCCAACCCAAACCATTCCAGGAGTGCTGCAACCATCTCAAAGACAGAGCTCAGGTGAAGCCCAAACACAGCCAAATTTTGGGATGCACTGGTTTGGGACAGCCACCAACGGGCAGAAAGGAGAATTAAACCATGGCTGTCGCACTGAGGGGTCACAAGTACAAGACAAGGAGCTACCGCAGAGGGTTCAGTGATGGGCACAAAGAGCATCTTTGGGGTCTGGAGCATCTCTCGCATGAGGAGAGACTGCAGGAGCTGGGCCTGGTTCGGCTGGAGAAGGGAAGGCTGAGAGGGGATCCCATCAAGCCATGCAAATCTCTCCAAGGCAGTGCCGAGAGACTGGTGCCAGACTCTTTGGTGGTACCCAGTAATAGGACATAAATTAAGACACAGAAAGTTCCACCTCAACATGAGCAAGAACTTCTTTTATGGAAGGTGACAGAGCCCTGGGACAGCGGCACAGGGAGGGCTTGGAGTGTCCCCCTCTGGAGACATCCCAAACCCACCTGGACGTGCTCCTGTGTCACCTGCTGCAGGTGACCCTGCCTGGGCAGGGGGCTGAACTGAGTGATCTCCAGCCCTGACTATTCTGTCATCCCTGAAACCTGGAAAGGTTTTGTGGAACAAAACGTACAGCCTCCTTCCACATCCAGCAGAGCAGGAATCTCAATGGAAAAGGAACCGCTTATCCCCAGGGAAACCAGGGTGGAGACACATCCACCTCCCGCATCCCCGCGGGGCTCGGAGCCGGGCAGCGCCGGGGCCGGAGGGGAGCCGGGGCCGAGGCCGTGCGGCTGCGGGGGCAGAGCCGGGCCGGGCCGGAGGGCGCGGGAGGGAGCTCCGGGCTGCCCGCTCCCAGCTCTCCCAGCCAGCGCAGCCCGGCTCCGGCGGGGAGCGGCCGCCGCCCGCCCCGGCACATCCCGGGTACCGCCAGGCCCGCCCGCCGGGGCGGGTTCATCCCCGCGG
>VWZT01015206.1:836-41621 GCA_013397055.1 Pachycephala philippinensis
GGGGTCCCGCCGCGCCCTTCCCCTCCGCGCTCTCCCGCAGGGGCCGAAGATGAGGCGATGGGTTCGAAGCCCCCCGGTGTCCCCCCGCAGCCTCAGGGGTTACCTCGGTGGCCTGCGGGGGCCGGCAGGACCGCGGCCCTCCGCGCTCCTGGAACCCGTGCCCGCGGCGGAGGGGCCGNCCCGGGGCGCGGGGGGACGGCGGCCGCAGCCCGGCTCTGGGAGGGGTGGCGGGTACCCCGCCGCTAATAAAGTCACGCTCTCCAAGTACCAGGTCTGCCTTTGGCTCGCTCTCTCTCTCTTGTTTACTTACGGGGTCTTTTATTTTTAACGGAGCGGTTTGTACACGTGCTTTTCCGAAGCGCCGAAGCCGGCTGGACGGGGTTCGAGCCTGAGAGTGGGAAACGCAGAAATCTGCACCCTGAGCCAAATTGCTCAAAGAAGAGCAAGTTCGGTTATTATTCATCTCCACGAGGGAAGTCTTATCTTCTACAAATATTTGATACTGGGACAAGTCCAATAATTAACAAGAACAATCAAACAATTTCACTGCCTTCTTGGGGATTTAAAAAGTCATCATCTGGAATTCATGAACATTACAACCTTTTTTTTTTCCCCCGTGCTTGGATATGTTACTGTATATGATCTTTTCAGTGTGTGTGTGTCCCTAAGTGATTTTACCCTTTCATGCAAAAAGATGCAAACCATTAACAGCACAGATAATATTCACAACTGCTGATTCAGTGAGACTTCAGACCTCTCCGTAGGAGTGGTGAGAGAGGGTGGTAACCCTGACGGGAAAAGGAGAAAAAAGAGAAAAGAGCTGGAGGAATTTCTTGGCTTCCTCCCTACCTCTGTGGCAGGAACTCCCACGGGAGTCCTGTGGGTGGGATGGGAGCAGGGCAGATGGGAGCTTGGCCAGCTCTGTATAGGTGCAAGCATCAGCTCTCCCAGCCAGCCCCATAACTCCTCACAGCAGAGAAAAAGCCAGGCTGGGGCTCCTGAGCTCTGCACCAGCATTCCTGGCACTGCGCAGACTTGGGGTGCCAGGAAAGCAGCATGGCTTTCAGGACCTGCAGTGAGCCAAGCGGGACAGACAGGGAATTGGCCGTGGCCCAGTTGTATCCAAAAAACCCAAACGTTAAGCCAACCCCAAACTTGCCTCTTCTGAATTAAATTCAGACTTTTGAGAAAGGTGGCCACACGCTAAGTGATGTTTCACCCTGCACTGTCCCAGTCACCAAATTGTGCACAAGTGCTGGCCCTGGCTGTCAAAGTTACACGTCCTCAGCCCCCACCTGCTCATGCAAATCCTGCTTCTGGTGGCTGCTGCCCCTCAGTGCTGCATAGGCAATGAGATAGTTTGGGCGTGGAGCTCTGCTCTGTCTCAGGTCATCTCAAACGTGGGGACCTACAGCCAGACTTCCGTGGGTCAGGCTGACAGGCTTTGTGTGTCCTCCCCTCACCTTTCAGAGCTCTTTTCTATTCATACCCTTCCCACACCATTTTTTCTTTGCGTAAGCACTGCCCCCCTTTACTACTTGCTTTATGCCAACTCCTCCTTACAATCATGATAAAGTTCCTCGCAGTTCAACACAAGAAAGGAATAAGGGTGGCTGGGTCCAAAACTAATCTGGTGCAAAGAGAGAAAGCCAAATGCGGGTGCATTTTATTTAAGATCAAAAGCACAATGGTGTGAGATTGTATTATGCTCTCCACAGGAGCTGTATTTTTCTAGTTCTACAATAGGATTAAGGTGTTCAGTGGAAAAGAGAATTACAAAAAGAAAAAAAAGAAAGAAAGAAAAAAAGCCCCATTGGACTGCTAGTAGCTGCATTTGAGTTTGCCTTGAATAATGAGGATATTTCATTCCTCAAAGACTCTAGCATCTTATTTCCAAATACTTTTTAAAACAGTTGTGAACTCCAACAATAATTTAATTTTTACTATTTATTGCAAAGAATTAATTCGGGGGGCCGGGGTATTTATTTATTTAAAGGAAGGATGTTGCCATTTCTGCATTGACTCATTTCAACATTTTCAGTCAACCAAATGCTTTTTAGTAGAACCTAAAGACATCTCCTTATTTAGCCCTGCATATTTGAGTGCACAGGATGTTGAATGTTAGCACACACGGGCTGGACACAGCTGGGAGCACAGCTTCAAGCCACTTTTCCACCCTGAATAACTAAAGAAAGCACAAAAGAAAATTTTCGGTGCAACTTACTCAGTGAAAAGTAGGCTACTGTGTACAAATTGCTAGCTATTTTAAATTTGAAATTTGCAAAGCTCTGGCTAACTCTCAGTTTCCCAGCACCAGGGAAGCATGGCCTGGGCCTGGTTCTGTTCTAGTGTTCATGGAACATGACTGTTGAAATGAAAGGTATCACACACCTTCACTGTGAGCAGTGTGCACCTAAAAATCAGTTTGTGAAGGCGTTTTATGCATAGCTCTGCATTCAATAGCTTTCCCCCACCCACCCCTGAACCTGCAAGTTTACCAGTTAAAGTTTTATGTATGATTCTAAGGAAAAAAAAAATTACAGATAGATCTCTCTTCTCACACAGAGCTAATCTGTCTTTAGCTCTCCCTGACTTTGTCCCTTCACTGCCACTCCTCACGAGCTGCCTTTTGCCTCATCCTCCTAGAAAATTCATAGCTCCAGTTTTCTACTCCATTGAGTTTTGGCACACTCATTTTCACAAGAGCTGCTGTAAAATGCCACCTTTCTCACTTGGAAATGGTTTGTTGCTACCTCTCAAAGGCATAAATGACAGCATTGAACAACAAAGCCTGAGTCCTACAAGACAACATTATCTTTGTGCCAGAGTAATCCAATTATTGGGGCACTGAGATAACCTTAAAGCCATATCAAAATGAAGAAACCACTTAGGAACTTACACACATCTGTTTTTGTATCAGAGAGCATCAGCACAAGAACACCCTTACGTGGTCCTAATGAGTCCAAGCACCGCTCTCATCTTTTACATTCAGCATGGCTTTATCTGCTCCTCCCTAATAAAATCAGGGTGATGCTTGCACTGATTTCTGCTCTGTTGCTTAAATTAAAGCAATGTGGTTCTGTGCAGGTCTTTTCTCCATTCTCCCAGAGGCAATAGAGAAGCCCATCTATGATATTTCAAAAAAGACATTTAAATAACTTCCTAGTGAACATAAAACATGCTGCCGTTGCGTCCCTGAGTAGGGTGCTCTCTCCAGTTTCTCGTTAGCTGGTTCCTGAAATTAAATGACAGAATCATGTTTCAGCAGAGCAACTGGCAGTTTGGATCCCACATTTAGGTCCCATTAACTAAATAAGGAATATATTTATTTTTAGTAGAAGGTGCACACCAAATCTAAAAGAAACAGGAAATGTTGATTAAATTAAATGTCAGTGTAGCATTCTATAATTTAAACTACTGCAGGCACATGGAATGATAAAGAGGAAAGGAAGCCAGCTGAACAAGTTAAGATACTTGCTTTGAGTTGTCCATGCTGAGCAAATATTAAGTATTACAAGAATCTGTAAACAGCTTTCAGCTTCAATAATGGATTAAAGGCACGAGCCACAATCATCTATCATGCTACCAGTAGTAACCCGTAGATTTCAATGAGATTACTCGTATATATAAAAATAAGCATAATCTATCAGGACATGCAGATGAATAAAGACAGTCACAAGGACGGATTTAAGAAGCAGGCTGGAACTTCATTAACACAATATTTTCACATGTCAAACAGTTAAGTGAGCCCGGTGCAGGGATTACAAAGCTACAATTTAGGGCAGATCTTCCCTAATCTCTCTTTTTCAACGAGCTCACATCTGAAGCCCACCCCTCAACCCTTCCCCAAGAAAAAGGAGGAGGACCTAAACCCCACAACACTTCATTTAGGTTTGCTTCTTTCCTAGGCACAAATCCAATTGCAAAGTTCCTGATCTCTTTTTTAATTTCAGCCTTAGTCCACACCGAACATGATCAAAAGCTTTCCATCAATTCCAACAGATGAATAAATACGTACATTCTCATATATTCCATTTCCAAATCCAACTTTTCAGTCCACCCCTGACTCTGTGCTGCTACAAAGGCCACCAAAACATTTAAACCCCTCCAACTCTATCCTAATAGAAGAACATGCCTTTCTTGAGACCAGAATACCTGATCAAGAGACAGTGTCCCAAAATCACAGATTATCTGCTGTGATACATGAGCGGATGAAGACCCAAACCTTAACTTCACTTTTGTGCCTGCCAGAAGCGAGACAACCCGTCCAGGACCACAGCTGGAGGTCTCATGCATATTTCTGGCTGTCCCCTTTCCTTCTTGGCTGTTTACCCCACCACCAGGTTAATTAAGAGTGTTTTCCACGGAGCCTCCACTGGAGGCGGAGGAAGCACTCGCAGGATGAGAAACCATGTGGTGATGCTTGCGTCCGTGCGGACACCACCAGGAATGTGTCTTGCATGGCTCAGTGGGGGTCACTCAGGACTAATTAATGAGGGCCGACCATTAGGACAGTGCAGATGTGGAATTTACAGACCCTCAAGTGATCCAGGTATGTCAGCATGGTGCACCGTGGTGCACAGTGGGCACTTTAAACTCAAACCAAGGCTGCAACAAACTTTTCAGAGTGATTTCCAAGGGTTTCGGGCACGCTACAAGTTGACAAAAATTGTGGCGTAGAGCTTTCCAAAAGCAGGTGTCTTTCATTTTTTACATCTAGCCACATTTTTCTAAAACTGGTGATTGACTGAAAAAGGGAGGTAATCAAAATAATCTGTGACTTCTGAAAATAGAGGCCAGTTCCTGTGAGTAAGTTTTAGCAGGACTGAACAGTTAGTGTCTTATCAGTAGCACAGGAACAGGGATTTGTATATACTGTTTTATTAAGATTATTATCTCTACAGCGCTCCTTAAATGAAAACAAAAGAAAAAAAATTGCTGTAAGAGGACAGAAAAAATGACTCACTTTCCCATCATTGCCAAAAGCCTCTAATTTTCGATATAATCAACCTTTGTGCCACAAGATAGAGCTTTCTTTTTTAAATGTATATTTTGGTGCAGTAATTAATATTAAAATAAATGTGGAAAAAAATGGTGTGACTTTGTTTAAAATTTAGCACATTGCTATAGGATTATTCTCCAGCATGTATACAATAACTAGTACCCTCAAGAAAAGCAAACAAACATAACAAAACCAAACAGCATTAAGTCAAAAAATGGCCAAATCTCCAACCAAAAATATTCTTTATTACTACAAAGTTTGTTCTTTGAATTTGTGATCAGTGTTTGAAAAATCAGAGAGCATATACAATTTTTGCTACACCATTTCTCATGCAAAGCTGTTTTCTTGCACTACCATCTTTTGTGGAGTAACACAGCTCCTAATATCCTTAAATTACTATCATAAAAACAAAAAGGAGAGGAGGTTGCACTGCAATGAGATGTCGTTTGTGTTTGTAACAGGGGCAATTGCTGATTTAAAATTGGCATTGGAGCTCCTTTTGTGAAATGATTGCTAGGTTAGGAAAACAACCCTTTAAACCAGCAACATCTGAATTTCTAAGGAAGGACTCAGGTTTAGCACTTGTTCTGGTCTGTGTTGACTATTAGACCTGCACATATTTCTGTGTGTGCACATTCTTTTGCTCTGGAAGTATCCTATAGGAATGCTCATGAGATCACTGTCTAGAAGGCTCATATAGCTTTATATTTTACCTTTAAAGAAAACAAAACAATCCATAGAAATAAAATTCCTGTAGGAATTCAAAGCCTGTTTTACCTCATGCACCTGCTCACATGGCTACAGGTATGCAGTGAAGGATAAGCAGTGCAAAATATTTTATATTCTGCTTTTCCAGTGTGTGGGCATTCAGGCTGTTCACTACAAATGACTGCACAAGGTGAGAGGCACCGGAGAATCAGGCCCCAAAGATTTTCTATACTGGATCAGATCACTGGTGCATTAAGTGTGTCACCTCACAGCTGGATGCTCCAAAATGAACCTAGCTATCTGTGCAGTAGTGTGGGAACTACTCTGGCAGTCAGGTTGCATCCCGGAGAGGAGAGTGGGTTTTGCCTTTTATTTTCTTAGTGTGTCTAGTCAGAACTGCCCTTATTTGGGATCAAACCGCTCAGGCTTCCTTAACAGTTAAACAAGAATATCTGACTCTTGTTGTGAAACAGGATGTAAGACATGGCATTAGAAATTATAAATAATAGCGTGAGAGAAAACAAAACAGCACAACAAACGTACTTTCTCACTGTTTTCATGTGCTTCTGTGGTATAAGAAAATAATCTGCAATATAAGAAACACGTAATAAGCATTCCATGATTTACATCAGGGCGTTTTACACTGCAGAGCTAATTTGTGGAACTTTACAGCTTTATCTAATTGATTCATTTAAGTCAGAAATGTGACTTAATATTACATGAACAATAATTATATGCAATATTAGGAATTTCCAGATATCAGCAACATGAAGTAGCACAAATATATCAGCACACAAAGCTGTGTAAAGCTTTCAGAGGTTTTATATGCTGAACCCAGTGAGAACCAAATCTCAGCACATCAAGTCATAGGCACAAATATTCCTAAAACACTTCAACATGCTGATTTCAGCATCCAAAAACTCCAAAGCAGACAAGCAAAACTTAGTACACATTAGATACATTGATCCTAGTTGTCACATATTCAAAACTATTCAAAAGCAATTACATACCTGCTCTCTGACTAAAAGTCAATAGCACTTATATGTGCCCCTAAATTGCTTCTCTGGAGCTCAGTTTCGGCCACCAAAAAACCCCAACAAAACCCACAAAGAAAATGTGTGTGCCTACACTCACAAAAAACCCGAATGAAAAACACACCCAAAACCAAACAAAATACCCAGCCAAAACCCAAACACTTATGCTGCAGGCTTGTATACTATTTTTTAAAAGAGTTTCATTTCAATAATATTTTCAAACATATGCCATGTGACTGGTGATCCAGCTCCCCCAGTTCACATAGCAGAATGTAAAAGCTTTCAAGGAGAACAGGTGTCACATCATCCATTCACTCTTCATCATTAGGAAACTTAAGACTTGACTGCAAATCTTTTGCCAAAAAATTAAGGTCATTCAGGAAAATATTTTTTTAACCTTTTTTTTTGTTTTGTTTTAGATTTTGATAGAACTGCTTCTCTCCAGACAAAATAGAGGAAGAGATGAGTAAACCGATTATCTATTTCTGCAAATGTTTCTGTGAAGAGCTGTTATTGATGAAGTTGAATTCCACTAGTAAAAAACAGCTTTTGGGTTGGACTGATTGAAATGGGCTGGTTTTCCTTTCTGGCCATGTAACTGAAACACCTGTTGTGACCTTCTGCTGTAGGGGAAGAGCCCACAGCCTGTGGCTGAGCACCAGACAGTCCCAGGATGTGCTGGAATATAGGGCGAGCTCCTGGGCAGGGAAACCTGAGGTTTAGCCTCCTGCTGGCACCAGGTTCAGGGCCCTGTGCAGAAGAGTCAAAGCAGGAAAGAAGGCCAGAAGAGAAGATGTCAGGCCACAAGGATGAAATCAAGATAGAAAGAAGAAGTCAAGTGGCACTGTGGGATCTGCAGAAAATGATCTATTAGACAAATCGAAAAAACCTCACTCAGAACCTGTCAGAGCAATTAGAGGTCTCTGAATTAGTGTGTGTGTGTGGTGAGGGGTGTTTGAGTTTTTTCTTTTAACTGACTTCAAAACAAACCGAAAAGTTTGGGAGAAACAGAAGGTCTCTAGTAGGGACTTTTGTTCAGAAAGAAATCTGCAATAAAACCTTATTGTATTCATCCTCCAAGCCAGAAGCGGGGCCGGTATTTGTAAACCCAGGGCAGGGATTAGAAGCCAGGCTTGCAGACAAAGAGCAAATCCAAGAGTTCACAGCAAGGACTCTCCAGCTATAATATTCTTGAAGTCCTTCTCACCCAGACACCAGCTGTTTATATCTGGAATTTCCTTCTCTCTTTCATAGATTCAAACTGATACTTTCACAGTGAAGGCCTTCCTGCAGCTAA
This sequence comes from Pachycephala philippinensis, assembly GCA_013397055.1. Classification (NCBI taxonomy): domain Eukaryota; kingdom Metazoa; phylum Chordata; class Aves; order Passeriformes; genus Pachycephala; species Pachycephala philippinensis. The sequence goes on from VWZT01015206.1 coordinate 8,878, forward strand.
TTAATTAAATTTCCTTTTTGAGTAAGGAGGTTTTCAAAAAGAAAAGTGACTGTGAGATAACTACTGTCCATAAGGAAGCAGACACTGAATGTTAAGGGGGCAGGAGAGAGAAGGGTCAACAACAGGCATGGGACAGGAGGAAGAGGCACCAAGGAAGACACAAAGGAGCCCTGAAGAGCATCAGTCATCAACTAGTGAGTTTTAACACTGCTTAGAGTAGGTAGGCTGCGCCCAGACTTTTGGGACTTTTCAAGGCTTTCAGAATAATTAAATATTAGTCTTTGTTTTCTAGCAGGTAAGGACATTGTTACTCGGGAACATTTAGCATCTCTTGAAGCACTCCAGAGCTGGAAAAGCTATCTTTGCCTATTTCAGCTCTCTTTGTTCACAGTTATAATCTATTTAGTGGCTGAATAGCTGGAATGGCATTGAAAACTAATCACCCTCCTACTCTCATGTTACCTTCCCCTACAACCTGTTTACCCTCCTCGCCCGCTGTTTTCCTAAAAAGCAGCTTGCTGACAAGTGGCAGGATTACCATTTCCGTGGTGACACAGCTCATCAGAGAACAATGCACAGAGATGAACATCATTTTCGAGGGAAAAAGAATGACTTTTTCGGATACATTTATTCCACGGAGGTGGTAAATGCAATCTTGCTTGTTACTGTACTTCACAAGCTCATCTTCACCCCTCGGTGTAATCAGTTCCCTGATGATCAGTGCTCAGCCAGTGCTTGTGTGAGTGTTTGTGTGTGTGAGGCAACAAGTGTGCAATAGAGCTCGGGTTCGCCCTGGTCCGTGAAGCATGTGAGCATCCTGTGACTGAAAATATGCTCCCCTGAATAATCCTGAGATTAGCAAATTTCTAGTAAAGGATGTCAGACAGAAAAGGGAGGAGGGACAACGCGTAAAGTAAATACAGAGGAAAACCCAGCCTAAGAAATGAACTAACAGGATTCCTGCTCAGTTCCAGCCACATCTCTGTCATTGATGCCTGTGTGAACTGGAGTGAGGTCTGACAACAACTCTGGCTTTAAAATCCCTTCTCTTAAAAACAAGAACTGAAGTAGGTGAAGCTATTTTAAAGATCCGTGTCTGTTTAGAAGATGAGTTGTGCCAGTGCCAATTGATCATAACCAACTTCTGACAGAGAGAGGAGGGAAGGTTAGCAGATCACGAAATATGCCCTGCTCAAACTGTGACATTCATGAAAAATGTCACTGGCTGCAAGTGATTATCATCTTGGCAGCTGAGTTTGGTGGGATCTGGGATTGCACAGACAAAGAGCTGAAAGGTGCTAACTGGCCTTCCTCAGGTGTGTTCCTGGCTACTGGCATTTTTAATGCTAAAAAGGGAGGTGTTTTCCAGACATGCCTCTGTAGGAAGGTGCCATGGGCATTTTAAGAGTTGCAATTCCACAGCTGGTGTTAGCACTACTCGGCAGGGTGACACCTAGGGTTCCCATGTGCTTCTGTGTCTAAGAACTCATCCCGCAGGCTTTGTGCAACTAGAGGCTTCTAGATGGGAGGGACAGTGTCTTCCACTGACAGAGAACATGGATAAATTATACCAGCTATAAACTGAATCCGTATGCCAAATCCTTGTATTGCAGACTTGGGGCCAAAATTAAGTTTTTTGGTTTGGGATTTTACAATGAAACCTATTAACAAAACTGTCATAGCAGCCTCCACTAAGTCCAAAAGAGGAAGCAACATCTTACAGAATTTCAGGTAAATATTTGAATTGAATATCAAACCTGAATACAGCTCTGTGGGTTGCAGGGTTCTCCTGTTGATTTTATTTCTGAAGACAAGACAGTTCACCCCCAGAAGTTCTTCTGCTTGCATAAAGAGAGAAAATAATTTCTACTCAGATCATCTGTCTGTCTGTCTATAACCCATAGAGCTTGGGTTACAAACCCAACCAGTCCTTCCATTTGTGGTGAGCCCTATTTTTGGTCGGGAGCAGAGGGGAGGGAGGCAAGCAGGCAACCAAGAAAAAGCTTAGGAGAAAGCCTTGGCTCGTGCACACAGAAGCTTTTTTCCAGATGGGATGTCCCCTTTGCTCTCCCCAAACCTATTGCTCTGCCAATGCCTTCCTCAGGCTCCCCCCGGGAACTCGGGGAGTGGCGGCTGCCTGGCATCTGTGGGGACAGCTGGGTACCTGCCCGGGGCTCGCTGCAGCTGCATCAGCTCTGAGCACCCTCCCCTGCACACCTGGCAATGCACCAAAACCCATTTGAGTCTCTAGCAAAGATATTTCCCTCCCTCATGGTGTTTTGAATCCTTTCTTCGAGCCTTTGTTAGTTGGGTTTGGAAGGGCTCCAGGCAGCCCAGAAGATGAAACAATGCAATACCTCAAACCCCACAGTTCACTCGTGTGTCAGGGCGGGTTCACGCACGTACTCCTCCGCGGAGGTACGGGGCTGTTCCTTTCAGAGATCACATCCCTCCCATCTCTGCCTTGTTGCTTTGCAGCAAGGTGGAACCGAGCAGATCATCCACCGAGGTGATGTAAAACCCAGTGTCCCCGAATTCATTGTTAGTTAAGAAAGGAACAGAGTCAAATAGTCAGGAAAGGAATTTGTGTGTGTACCTACTGGAGGCCACCCTTTGTATGTGGATAAAGAACACTACATATTTACAGACAAAAGTAACGAAATCTACAAGGTTGTTTAAACTTTGTCTTTTGATAGTCCTAATTCTGGGTTCTTTACAAGCTGAAGTGTTTATGGTTTGAAATCCACATTATCCCGACTGTCTTGGTCTCAGTGATCCCCTTCCTGAAGCAAGTTACTTGTTGCAGAAGTAAATTACTCCATATCATTTTCTTAGAAGATTATTAAAAGAATTTCTCATAGCATTCGGGTTGCCAGTTTGAACTGGGTGGCAAACAAGAGGTGGCAAACTAATTAACACCTCAGAAATATAACAGATTAAAAGTATTTCTGTCTGATTTTGAACCCACTCAAACACAATGGGTCTGTAAATTCAGCTCAGAAGCTGTTGAGGGTGAATTCTGCTCAGAAGAAATTATGTTCAGAGAAGACAGAGAAAGCATTGCAATGAAAAATAAAGCACAAGACAGAGCAGAAATCTGATAGGATGAAATATCTAAAAGATTACATGGAAACTAAACAGAAATAGAAATACTTTTAGTAAAAGAAAAGCAACCAAACAACAAAAAACCAGAAAACCCCAACTTTACGGGAGCCCAAACGGATGGAAGTCCTATTTCTACACATACCATAAGGTTTAGTTTTCCTAGAAAACGAGCTATTTCAAATTAATTGTCATTGTATAAAGGAGAGGCTTTACACTCCCCAGCAAAAAGTGACAAGCCACATGAATTACTTTCACCCAGTAAGTAATTCACAAAGGATCTGATTCTGCAAAGGAGTTATCTGGGTAGTATTACTGCTGCACAAAGTGCCAAAGATATGGTGAGGGCCCATATGTCTGCAGATCCCCCCAACCCAGGCGCATCCACAAGACGTGGGAGGTGGAAAAAGCAAAGCTGAGTGCAGTCCACACCAGCACCCTTAAATCTTAGAGCCACAAGTGTTTATACATCTGCTAGTGAAAATTAGACTGTCCAGATCATTAAAATTCAGTACATAAGTAGAAATACTTAAAAATACAAAAGAAAAAACTTTATATAGCAATTTCCCCCCTCCCCCTGAGCTGGTTTCCCTGTCAGTGTAACTCTGCCAGCTTTAATGCCTGTTATTTTTAATTTGCCGTGCAAGAGGAAAGGCAATCAGGGAAGTTCATGTGCTCACATACACTCATACACATGCGTGCATCGATAGATATCATACATAATTTCTCAAAGCAAATATGTAGTGATTAATTTAATAAAAGAAATAATTGCAAACAGCATATTGGGTCATGGGTGACAAATCTAATCATTTACTGAGAGTAATATATGCAGAAATAAACAAGATATAGCTTATAAGCAATGTGTGGGAAGTTAGCGATGATTCAGGCAAGCGTTTGGATTTCTTGTTTGTGGACAGAAGGTTGCAAATTTAACCACTTAACAGACACCTCTCTAATTTCTTGGTAATTAATGATTTTTGTAATGGTTATTAAGGCCTCCAGCCCTAGTACTGTCAGCTCATTATTGTATTTGTGAATTAACTGTAGCAGTTAAAAATATAGGTGGACAAGAAGCAGCTCCATCTTATTCTGGGCTGTTGCAGCACTCTGAACTAGAACATGTAACCCCTCTAGTGGAAACTGGGAAAAGTGGAAAAGTGGCTCTAAAGAATTGCCCACGGTAAGATGTGGGCATCCCCAATGCCTCCAAGATCAAGAAATGAAAATTTCCTTGATTGTGCATCCCTTCAAATGCCCTCTGCTCAAAAAAATGCAGCATCACTGATATTTTACTTCAGGATGCCGGAAAAGTGCTTGGAATAGAACGGAGTGAAATGAAGGAAATAAGGTTTGGGCCAAGCATCCTGTTTCACTCCAATGAGAACACAATTAAGCTGAGCCACCCTGAGAAGTTTCCTTTCAATAAACAGCCACGACAGTTTCAAAGTCCTTTAGAACATGGGTGCTGAAACAGTGCAATCAACAGAGAAAAAAAAGGATGACGGGTATAAACTTAGGGTGCCTTTATTTCTTCTGACACACCTTTTAATGGGATGCATTCCCACTCCACAGAAAGGGACTATTGAGTTATTTGAATGGTCTCATTTTCCTCCGCAAATGGGAATGAACTGAAACTTGTTGTTGTAGCACAGGCCTGTGGTTGCATGGTCAGAACACAGAACTCTGAGCCTTACAGTCCTGAGCGAGCCAGAACTTCTGGCCTCATTCCAGCCATTGGCTTTCTCTCATCTCGGTTTCCACACTTTCAAACTAGTGAAAATACTTAACCTTGAGTTCCTCAAAGCTGAAATGTATACTCAGCAGCAAAGGAAAGTTATTAAATCTATACACACAGCACGAGTGTGTAAGCACACAGCACTGGCCACCTGGCTTCCCAAAATCCCCATCTTTACACACAGATGAAAACTGCCCTGGATACACTGAGCAATGGCATTGTTGTGTGCTCCTTGTCCTCTTCAGGAATTCTTAAATTGCAAATACAGACACTCTTTCATCACTACATCATCTCCATATCTAAATGAAAAGAGGCAGTAACTCTTTAGACATACTACTAAAAGGTCACTAACCTGAGGTTCTCTGTATTGGGGTGAGAGCAGAAAATATTTCTTGTTCATTAAGTAGAATGATAATTGTGAAAGAAAAGCTTTACTAAAGTCTTCTCTGTAAAGTAGGGTTAATCACGTTGTGCCTATGCACAACTCAAATGAAGTTAGAATTAGGTGGTGGACAGGAAATGCCACAAATTTGTCACAACAGGACAATAACTTTCCTTCTTAAATAACTTCCTTCAGGAGGAAACTGAAGGTTCCTCACAGCCAAGCTCAAGTCTCCATAAAGTTCTTGAAACTCTTCCTATTCCTTTTGTACAGCAGCTTGGGCTTGCTGAATTATAGAGTGGGATGATGGATCCATATTGGAAGTGCAAAAAGCAATGTGCTGTGTTGCCCTAGAGCGGGACAACTGGTGAGATAGGAGGAGAAGAGAGACTTGTCCTTATCCACTTTTGCAAAATTGAGGAGAAGCATAAAACAGTTATTTCTGTGAATCTGTCTTGAACCCTTTTTTGCTCCCTTTCTTCCCATGAAAACTGAGGATGGCTTTTTCTCATGTTTCTCATCTTAGAGGATTAATATCAACCATCAAGATGGTAGTTGAATGTATATAATTATACATTTTTTCACTCAGTGTATAACCTCAAAACTCTCTATTGATTTACACACTTTTCAAGTGCTGCTTCCACATGTATCACCATCCTGTGATACAGGAGTATGTATCACATACTTCTTTTCATTTAAATGTTAATATGGTCAGGTAATTTTCCAGTATGCAGAAAATGTGGTAAAAGTATAAGTGTTGAACACTCGTAAGATGCTAGAAAGTCTCATGCCAGATTCTAGAAAAGCTTCTCAGAACCAACACAGCTGGTCAGGAAATAGCCCTGCCTGCAATCCAGGCTTGGTTAGCTTTTTAAAAAAGGGTTTTTAAGAAGTTTCATTTTAATATTTTAATGCCAGGAGATTGTGGTGCCTTACAGTAATCAATCCTTAAACCTGATTAATTCCGAGGATGCGCTAAAGGGTATGTTGCTATATAAAAAGAAAAGGGGATTTTACCCGTTTATTATTTGCATAATGATTGAGGACTCCCCTCAGTTGAGTGCTGGCTAATTTGCAAGACAAAAACTGAATGCTCACTTTCAACGTGCACCTAGTTAAGTCCTAGTGGAAACCCAGACCGAGACTTCTCCTTGCATGTTTGCATACAGCTGAACCCGCACCTTCAGAGCATTAAAGTGCTGCTGCCGAGATTTTCAAAGCAGCCTGTGAAATTTAACGGGATTTTCACAAGCGAACCTCTGCTCTATTTTGAGAAATTGAGACTAAGTGCAGGTGCGAACAAAGATACTAATATAAGTTCTAACTCAAAGTTTAAGAACCAGTATAAAATAATTAGAAGACATAAATCAAATACGTGTTATCTAGTGTTTTCATGTTAGCAAAAAGGAGAACTGCAGGACGCCCCGAATAACTTAAACAGCGCACACGAGGACAATGCTATTCCTTGCCTGCATTAAAAGAAAACTAATCACATAGGAAATGACCACTTGATCCTAATGGCAGATCGCTGCTCGGTACTCTGTGAAAGATCAAAACAGCAAGGCGGTGCTCAGTTCCCTCTCAAGGAAATCCTCTGGGACTCAGAGCCGGCACCTGCCTGCAGAAAATCACCGGGGTTAAATACCCAGCGCCGCGACACTCAGGCACTCTCCAGCTGATTCACAGGACAAGCCGGTTCTGTATCCAGATGCATTTTTAGCACGATCAGACTTGCCACGTTTCCCACCACTGTTACTTTAACTAGATCTTCCTGTGCTTGGAAGCTCGAACGCCTTGGCAGGCTTTACAAATAGAAGCGTAGCTTTTGACCTCGGGGCATCATCCGAGCCCGCAGCGCACATTTATCAGCCGGGATGCAGTGTTGGTTTTATGGACGTTTCCGCTATCAGTTCGGGACAGTTTCTAGTCTGCCCGGTTCTCCTTTCCGAACACAGGAGCACCTGTTAATCTCGGGGCTGAGCAGCCCACAGGAACCATTCCGGCTCTGGGGCAGCCTCTGAGGTCACTGCTGAGCACCAGCACTCTCACGTCTGCGATTAAAACACACCTGGTCAAAACAAGGCCAGCATTACTTATCTTTAGCACACACCACAGAGGAACTCTGGTGCGCTGGGTTTTGCAACAATTTTATTCAATCAATTTAACAATTCTATTCAAATCTGGCTCCTGATCTTTCTGTAAAGCCCAAAAAATCTGTTTGCCAGCCTAAGTGTCACACGGCAAGAAGTTACCTGCATGGACTTGATTAGCATTGCCCTGCTCCATCCAAGAACAATAGTTAACCCACTACTTCCCTAATTGCACATGCACTGATTTGACTGAAAATTTACAAATGTAAATTTAACACCTTCCCCACATCATTGTTTTGGAATGGCCTCCTTGTACACGCAGCACGCAATGCTGTCATAGCCACAGCTCTCCAAGGTTTGGTCAGGGACTCCATTCTGCCATCTGCTCCAGATGAACAGGATACTTTGCTCTCAGGTGAGGTCCCTGGACATTTGGAAGTTTGCTGGGTTTGAGTTAACTAAAAAATTAACCCTGTAATAATGTTAATTTTCTTCGTAGTAGCTGGAGTGGGACTGTGTTTTGGAATTGTGCTGGAAGCCGTGTTGGTAACCCAGGAATGTTTTAGTTCTTGCTGAGCAGGGCTCACACAGAGCCAAGGCCTTTTCTGCCCCTCACCCTCCCCACCAGCGGGGGGCTGGGGGTGCAGAGGGAGTTGGGAGGGGACACAGCAGGACAGCTGACCCCAACTGACCAAAGGGATGTCCCAGACCATATGGACCATGCTCAGCATATAAAACTGGGGAAGAAGGAGAAAAGGGGGATGTTTGGAATGATGGTGTTTGTCTTCCCAATTCACTGTCACACGTGATGGAGGCCTGCTGTCCTGGAGATGGCTGAACACCTGCCTGTCCATGGAAAGCAGGGAATTAATTCCTTGTTTTGCTTTGCTTGTGTGCACAGCTTTTGTTTTACTTGTTGAACTGTTTCTATCCAAACTTAGGAGTTTTCTCAATTTTACCCTTCCCATTCTCTTCCTCATCCCTCAGAGGACAGTGAGTGGCTGTGCAGAACTTAGTTGCCATCTGGGGTTAAATCACGACAGCAAGTGAAACATTTCACTTTACTACATGGGATAATGTCTCTCTCTAGTGGCTAGGTACAGCCACTATAGCCGCATGCTTTACTTGCATTTTGGATGGCATTTCTAGTTAAACAATCACTGCCATGATCAAATTCTGTGCTGAAGGTTCCAGGTTAAAGCAGTTTATTGAGCACATCATCACCATGCAGTCCTGACTTCACTAAATCCAATTAGAAAATGTTCTTTTTGCAGGGATTGTTAGCTGTTTACTTTTGCAGAAAGGATATTGCTTAGAAAGAGGCAAAAGTTGCTGAAAATATCCAAGGCTTGGGAATTTGTTTCTGGCTAAGTATATCTCAACCAAACTAAAGCTTTTGGCACCATTCATCTCAGGACACTTCTGAAATCCCAAGGATATATAATATTTAGAGAGAAGTGCGAATAACCTTTTGCCTCAGCTCCTAGTGTATTTCAACTTCTTGTTCTCCTAAAAGCCAACAGAACATTTAAGTGGGGGAAATTCTAATAAAAAAGGGTGATGTTTGAGTGTTAAAAGGCTGCTAACTTGATAAGATTCTCCCTTCCTCTCCACTTGCTCACAAGCAATAATTCAGTTCAAGTGATCAGTGACCGAAGGCCAGATTTTTAGAAGTAATTAGATGAAAAAAAATAGAATAACTTTGCACCTAGAAGGGATTTGTGAAATTTTCTATTGTGCATATGGAGAAAATCCCATTGAATGCCTGCCCTGTTACAGATCCAGTTTTCTCTAAACAATAACTGACCATCGCTGTTACTGACATGCAGTAGTTCTTTGGTAAAAATAAAGTAGGAATTTCAGTCCAGCCTTTAGTGTCCAACCACCACCAGGATCATTGATGCTGACTGGGGTAGGAACCTGTTACAGCAAGACACCAAGGGGAGCTCCGTGGTGCCACTGTCAAGGTTATTTGCATCATTAGGAGATTTCCACCTCTGAGTCTGCCTGTCTTCAATGAGAGTCATTAAACCTCACGACTGAAAATCTCATGATGGTGTTTTTAGCACAGCTGTCCAGTTATACCAGCACAGAGTGTGAAATGGAATCCCTTTGCAGATGTCTTGCCAGAGTATTGTTCCTAAAGCAGCAGGGCAGCTGTTGGGTGGTGGAGTACCCAGAGTGTTGGACACCTTGAGGATTTTTGTCAGGACAGCTGCCCCCTCCCAGCACTCAGGCAGGGAGGGCAGTGAGGGGCAGCTGGGAACAAGCCAGTGCTCCACCCTTGCTCTTCCCAATTGCTGCAGTGGATGGGAGAAATGGGAACTCCAGGAGAGAAAGAAATCCTGGATCAGGAGGGGATGCGTTCTAGTGCTAGCAAAAAAACCACAGCTTTTGCCGTGGCTAAGCCAAGAAGAGAAATTTGGGGATGGGAAACAGCAGGGAAAGCACTTCCACCAGATTATAAACAAGACATTAATTGAGGCTGGGGAAATAATATCCTCATATTCTCCCAGGGCTGCAAAAAAATCAGTGGCAGAAAAACAAGATCTGAGATTTCTTTCCAGTTTTCCAGTCCCATTCTGCATTTTTCTAGACCATACTATTTTCTATTTAGGACAAAATAGACCAAACAAAAAAACCCAAACAAATGAGATCCTCATCAGAGATGAGCTGTGGGACTGATATTTTAATATTAACACATAGTTTGCCGTATCCTGCAGGCTCTGGCACTGCATTTATTGGGGACAAAGAAAGGTTTTGCCTATAAGCCCAGTGAGATGGCAGAATTTGAACTTCTGCAGCTGCCTGAAGCCTCATCACACGCAGGGCAGTTTGCTGGCCCTCCTCACAGGACCAGGACCAGGTGATAAAGCAGCCTGGACACGAGAAGAACCAGGTTGTCCTCTCCTGTGGCAGGACAGTAGATGCACCTAGAGAACAGCCAGGAATTCCTGACTGGCACGAACAGGGGTCTGCCCCACTCTGGGTCGAGCCCTGCTGCAGCTAATGGCACATTTCAGCAGGGAATAAGGCCTGTGAATTGCAGCTGTGCATGAATATTGATAATAGCCGCCAAACGCTCTGCTTTCTATCTCCCCTCCCAGGAGGGGTGAAGTGCTTTCTCAGCAAGGGTGAGACAGTGCTTCCAGGGAGGCAGGAAGGGGAAAATTGTCTCCCGTTTCTGCTGCCTTAGGGCTCACTATTGCTTATCTGAAAACAAGTGGTGAAGCTGCCATTTACTTGGGAGGAGGCAGGATCAGACCCTCATTTTTCTGCCAGACAACACACCCTCGTAATTATGTATTCACACCATATTTTGATAATGGTTCCTTACAGACTAATTAATATGAATGTTTAAGAAGTCTAGTTTTAATATGTTAGTACTGAAGGAGAGGCTGCAGTCCTGTGGGAGGTTATACATATTTCCCACTGATGAGTACCTTAAATCTTAATGTGTGTGGAGAGATGGGAGCATATGAATCTACAGAGCCAGATACAAACGCTTCTTTTACAGGATGGATTTTACACAATTAAAAATCAGTTTTCTTGGGAGCAACGGCGATGATTATTTTTAGTTTCTAATAGATGTGTCTCTGTTTGAGGTCTAATATAACATGCAAACTCTGAAGCTTTTCCTGCCATCTAGAGGTGTGGATTCTCTGGTGACTCATAGAGTGAGTTGCCTTTGTGGCATGTCTCTCACCACAGCACTAACAGGGGCTTTTTCTTCTATCCAGCCAGCTGTTTTCATGAACATTGCAGGGACTTAGCAACTTTGAAAATGCTACCTTTCTTAATGATGAACACAAACGTTTCTGGGAAAAGATGGGCAAAGAGAGATCAATTATCATGTAAGACCTATTTCCTTAAGAAAGTAGTTTAAAAACAGTTGTACAATGAAAATAACCCCTCTCTTAAAACAAGCAAACAAACAAACAAACAAAAAGCCCAACAACAGCAATGAAAATGGAAATCAGTGCTAATGATCTGACTCACAAGGGTCTCATCATTAACAGGAACTGACTCATTGCATTTCCTAGAAATTGCCATGATGCTGTTTTATCTGCCCTTTGTGTCTTGGGAGCAGAGTGGACAGAAGCAGCTTACCCCATGCACAGACCATGGTGGCGGGTCTGGCTGGGCCCAGTGAAGAGGCTGTATTTGGCTTTTTTGCGTGCCTGATTTAAAATTGTCCCTCAAGTGAACACAGATTGCCATGCGAGATACAGCATATTGTAAATCCTGGAGGTTACCACCAGTACTTTAATCAGTTCAAGGATAGCTGTGACCAGCTAAACAGTTTAGATCAGTGTTTCTGCTTCCTGTCACAGAGGTTGCTGCTTCCTGCCACAGGGGAAACAAAAACTGTGTCTCAGGTTTTATTGTTTTCGCCATGTGGCTCTGAGTCTGCAGGGTACATCTGAGCTATAGGATGAGCTATAGATATGTGGTGTAAAATACTATCACCTGGTACCTCTGACAGTGCACTGCAGCTGAGGGTTGTAGCAGAGCAAGGCAGCTCTGAGAGTGAGGTGCCAGGGTGCCATCGTGCTCTGCCACTGCTTCCCTCCTTCCAGGAGAGCCACAGCACAAGGACCAGCCTCATCCAGTGCCAGGTAGATATACAACCAGAATAACAGTGCCAGAAGTTTGCAAAAAGCTGGATCCTGGAGTGGAGGACAGCATTATTTCTGATCCCTCTTACTCCTCGTGCAGCTCAAGTCACGCTTAGTAATTTTTTCTAGTCCATTTTGCCATCTGCTATTCTGTCCTTTGCGACAGCTGACAACAGTGCAAGGACATGAGAGCTTCCATGTGATGGTTGTTTAAAAACAAACACACATTGTGCTCTGTTGCCAAATATTTGTATTACTGAAGAAGACAGGAGCCTTGGCTATGGCTGCGAATCTATTGTTTGAGGTGTGATAAGAGCAGAACAAAAGGATGGCGCCTAATTAATAATAAAACAAAAGCCTAAATATAACTCCAGAGACAAAAGATGAAGGAGTAAAACAACACAAGAAGACAACATATTTAACTTTATAAAAAAAACAGAAGCCACCTAAGCAGAGTTAAATCTTTATGTAGACATCACCAAAAAGAATGGTTTTAATCTAGATCTGGAGAAAGATAACTTGTAAGACTATGTAAAGATTGTTCCACAATCTGTGGGACCACAGGGAAAAGACAAAGTAAAGATCTGTGGGCTGACCAGAGTAGAAAGTCCACCTCTCTGGTTGCAGGTGTCTGGCAGCTACACTGAAACCAAGGAAAATCCTTGAATGCCTCATCTGACAGTCTGTGAAGTCAGTCAGCACCCAGAAAGCACAAGTTCTGGTATTGCATTCAGCTCACCTAGGCAGGCAGTGGGCACTAACTTCAGCAGCCCCCAGAGAAAGGGGAAGTGTCAAGTGAAAGTGGAAAATTAACTACTTTTCCCACCTCTCAAGGTAATCCTGGCAGATCAAAGCTGAAGCACAACAGAAGGCAGCTCGAGGAAATTTAAACTCCTTTACTACTTATCCTTTACTTCTGCAACTGAGATCTGGGTGGCTGGCAGAGAATTCCCATGAGCACCACTTCCCTTTGAAATGTGTGCCCTTAGTTAATCTGAGGGAGTCCAGATCTGCAGACATTCTTAAAAGGTCCATCTTTTGAAGGGATATCTTTAGAAGGGCAATGCTGCCTGAAAAAAAATGAAAGTTAATACAGAAATAAACCTTCCTTCAGTTTTTGCTGAATGATCTTCTGACTAACATGAGTTGTCCAGTTTCCAGCTCTAGCACCAATTTCCCATATGCTTTAAGCCAAGCTTAATTTTTGTTCATATGTTCCAGTATATATATAATTATATGATCTATATTAAATTATTTACCTATGTTGCATTTATAAGATGTGTTTTATCCAGGTCGTGTATTTCATATATACATTATACTACATTCATCTCACCCACTGTCTTATCTATGCAGCCCATAATTTCAGAAGGATGAATTTCATAAAGCAGCCATTACCATTACAGGTTATAAATTTAGTTTGCTCTGGAATTGCCACTAAAAATGACAGCAGCTGCTCCTGGCTCTGTGCTGTGACTCAAATCCCACCCTATCTATAGCTGTAACACAGAACATTTAATCTCTGTGAGCTGTGTGGTGAACAAAAGGTATCCCTGACTGATTCTACTTCTCCTTTTCCCCAAAACAGAGTCCACCTCCACAAAACTGACCTGCTTACCCCTTAACCCACAGCTACACTGTCAGGATGAGCCTGTTCATAAGGAGGTCCCAACAGCAGAATTTGGAGCTACTATGTGACACGGGAGTACAACTGCCAGGTTATTCATTTTATCTCACCCAAAGTCCTGCCTGCCTTCAGACAGGTAACTGTGCAAATGAGCAACTGCCAGACCCCAAACCTGTGTATATAAAAATGGTAGGGATTCTGCATTTTTCCATTTGTTCTTGCAGATTTTATGCGTGTCTAGGAGCAGTAAGCATGTATGAGGTACCCATTTGGGGTTGGTAAGGTAAAGAAAAATCAATTGTAAATAAAGCAATTTTTTTTTCCAAAAGGTCCAAGATTTTGGGTGCATTTTAATGGTCTAGCTAAAGGTTACACAAAAACCATTATTTTGAAGACTGCCACGAGAGACCAAGAAGGAAGAAACCTCCCAAAGCCTTCAAATAGAGGAGTTTGGAGTTCATCCTAAAGCAGCACTCAAAGACCTTCAGAGAGTGCATTCTCTGGGAATAATCTTGCCACAATATATTAGTTAGTATGTGGAACTGTTCAAGGCCAGGTTGGATGGGGCCCTGAGCAACCTGCTCTAGTGGGTGGTGTCCCTGCCCAAGGCAGGGGGTTGGAACTATAGGATCCTTAGGTTCCCTTCCAACCCAAATCATTCTATGATAAACTGAAGTTTATAGTAGATAAATAATCTTCACTTCCATTTTACTTCATTGAAAAATAAAAGGAACCAAGTGGAAGAGAACCACACTTTCAGGGAGAAGTTTCAGTGCCTGAGCAAAGAGAGAAAGGAAGTTGTTCAAGCCTTTGTTTTACTGCCATGGACTAGCACCAGAGACTGGGAAAATACTATTACAAAGAAAAGAAATCCTCTTTTCCCATTTATGGACGGACAGATATTTTGCATTTTACTATACAGGTAAGATTTATCTCCATTGCTTGAAAAGTTTGGTTTCCTTTTTGTGGTAAATCCACAAATGTATGGGTTGCAAGGCTGTCACATCGCAGAAATGATAAACCACTAAAAAAGAAGCAAATAAACAAAAAAACTCCCAAACACTCTAACACTCAGAAGACTATATTTCATTTTATGGAACAAAGTGGAGTGAACCTGCTCTTTGCTTCATTCAGCTTGCACCTACTTTATGTGACAAAGAAGGTTTCTGTCAGAGCTAGCTATAACCACCACAGCTGTGTGTCCACCCAGCCAACAAATCAAATAAGACTAGTGCAGATGTCCTGCACCTAACAAAAATATCGATTTGAGAATCAAATCAAATAAGAATTCTGTGGGATACACAACAAAATGTCACACTAAATAATTAATTTTATCTATAGCTATGTTTAAGGATGGGTTATGTTTTAGGTAAATGCTAATCTAAACATCTTAAAAGCCTGTGATGTCAAGTTGTATAAATATTTTTTCTTCTGACGTTCTTTTTCTTCTAGCAGGCAGCCTTATTTAAAGTGCTTTTTTGTTTCAGGGCTCAAAATTTAGATTTTCATTTCAGCTGCACTTGTATCTTGTGTACTGGCATTTTGCTGTCTCCGTGTTTAACTGACTTGCTTAAAACCTTCCCTTTAAAATCTCAAACAGTAACGTGTCCTCTCAGTCCCACAAAATTAAGAAATACATCCTCCTGATGTTGAGGATATGGGAAATGAGGCATGCAAAATTGAAGGCCTTTCTTTCTGAAAACACTTGTGTGCATTGAATACGTACTCCTCGTACGTCTCAGAGCCTGCCACTGGAGTGAGGCGAGTCACCAGAAAGCATGTGCTTAAGCAGCCTGCAAGATGAAACTTGTATGAGGACACAAGGAAAATAAGTGTCAGTGCGGGGAATGGATTTCATTTTTTCCTGCTTTAATCATCCATGACATTTTCTGAATACTCCTTTGTTCTGTACAACGTAAATAATGACACAGCCATTTTTCAGATATGCTGTATAATGTGACCAAGTCCTTAAAATACTGGATATGGTGCCTTAGTATCCATTACAACTCCTAGGCAAGGGATTCAAGAACAGATGCACTAACTTTGTTTGTGTCTGAAGAATCTCTGTTTACCTCTGCATCTTTTTTCCTGTTTTACAACTTCAGTAAAATTAAATTGAAAGAGTTAAATGTTAAACTATTTTACAGTTAATGAGCAGTAAAATTTTAAAGTACAAGTCTGAACTTGGAGAAAAATAAATTCATAGAAAAGTAGATTTCAGATGTAAATATCCAAAATAATGCATTCTTGAAGATGAATAAAACTTTTTTTTCTTTTTCTTTTACAGTTTGAACTACTATTCTATTCTTGGCTGCAAAGACACTGTACTGTGACCAGTACCTTGCCCTTGAGAGACACACAATCAAATCTCTGGATACACAAATCAGTTTATTCTTTATAATGTCTCTAAGTGCTAATTCTTCAGGTTCAGTGTAATTGTTCGTCTTCAGACAGCTCTTTGAAGCTCTTGTCATGGACTGAATTGTTTGGAACAAACATGAACTGCTTCACTGGTTCAGGCTGAAGGAGACCCTCGTGAATCCTCTGCCAGCCCTTTTTGCAAGCTCCGGTTTCAAGAGCTATTGACAAACACTTTGGACAATATTCTGTCCTGCAATCATCCCGTGAATTCCTGTTCTGCTGCTGAACATGATGTGCTTTGGAAAAAAAGGCATTGCATCCTGGAGGACAGAACCACAGTTCAAGCAGGCAGCACCGGCCTTGACATCACACAGTGCTTACTACTGTGGCATTTCCATGTAATTCTTTAACATGGAGCTATGGAAAATTGTTGCTGATATTGCATTTGATGTTATTTTGCCATTGACCGTGCCTGTGGAGTCTAAATGTCATGCAACCTTTGTACCAAATCTTATGTATTGCAAAATAAGCATGTCAGTAGCCCGGAAGTGGACAAGTAAGTGGAATTTCTTTCATTGTGTCTAAACAGGAGGCCCAGCACACAGGACTCCTGTTTAGACAACAGGCTAAAATTTAGCTGGCTGTTATTCACTCTTTAAATCTTTGTCACTTGAGACTAACACATCCCTTGCAAACGCAGTGGGGATCCCTGGCAGACACACTTACATGGGATTTTCATATATCATACCGTAGTCTCTTTCACTTATACCATATTCACTATATATTACATAGTGATATATAAAATACTATATATCCACTTATACTATACACCATCAAAAGGCCTTTCCTGCAACAGTCTCTTCAGAAATTATTTGCCAGCACCACCATGCTGAACACACATATGCACACTCCTAAAGCAACCAGCCTCTTTAATTTTGGGAACAGATTTCTCTCCCCATGGGGTTAGAGTCCCAGATAAAAAGGTCTGGAGAGATATGTAGGAATATAATGGAAGCAAAATCCAGTCCATCAACTTGCTTAAGAGAAGATCAATACAAAAAGATTAGGAAGCTTGACTTTTCCAATACTGTCACTACAAAGCAAAGTTGTATCCCTTTGGTTGCTCTAATATGGGAAAAGGAACATGTGTTGGTAGAAGGATATTTATATGCTGCTAATGTTGAGCAAGAGGGAAGCTGGAGAGTGCAACAGTTACTTTTTCATTTGAAAAGAGCATAGAAAGCAAATGAGACATGGAGTGAGGTAGCAGAAAGAATAGGGACCACTATCACTACCAACTCCTTAGGCACACAGAAATGTAGAAACAGCAAGTGAACCATTTGGCTTCAAGGGTTTCCCTGAGGAGAGATACAGCAAATGCTGGAACTGGGGCAGTGGCGGGTGCCCCGAGGACATAAAGAACATGAAATTCAGGTAAATAGTTGTGACAAAACACAGAGAACTATCCTTTCCTCTTTTCCTGTCTTCCCTTCATTTCCTCATTTCCTCATATATGTTAAATTCCTTAATGCAGAGAGAAGGGAAAAGCCAGTCTTGATTGAGTCAAGTCAATTTTGCTTTCACAAATACAAAGAGTCAATTGAAGAGAAAGGATGACCTTTGTTGGTGAAAAAAATCTTTGATACATGTTATTCAGTAACAGCAGGTGTCTTGATGCTAGCTTTTAAAACAGAAATCTTTTTGTCATTTCTACTTGCTTTAATGATGGCCTTTTACTTAGTCCTGGACATTGAAAGTTCAGTACCTCCCCAGAATTTCATACTTGCCTTTTCTTCTGCAGCCTCGTTGCAAGAAGGCAATATTTTACTGCAAATGGAGGAAAAAGCCAAAGGCCTAATTTGCTAAATGCACAAATTAGAACAAATACAACATTCTTAAATGTAACAGCCTTGGGTTTGAGTTTGTGCATAGTGTTGATTCTGAGAGCCTGACTGACTATAAATTATGTCCACTCTTATTCAAGTGAGTCCTCTGCTGCTGCTGCTGTATTGGACATACCATATTGAGCACAGCAGACCTTTTCACTGGAGGAGGGATATCGAGTTTGGGTTTTACAGTCCTATTTTACAAATTAGGCCACAGCAGATGGAGTGCTTTTCTACCTCGACTGAGTTGCAGCGTTTTTGCACTACAGTATCCATGCGGGGTGTGACACAGAATGATCCTGTAGGC
This sequence comes from Pachycephala philippinensis, assembly GCA_013397055.1. Taxonomy (NCBI): domain Eukaryota; kingdom Metazoa; phylum Chordata; class Aves; order Passeriformes; genus Pachycephala; species Pachycephala philippinensis. The sequence continues at coordinate 26,984 of VWZT01015206.1, forward strand.
TTGCTGATCACCAAATAATGTAGAAAAATACCTTCTCTGTATCCCTTTTACCCTGGGATGCTTGGCAACCCTGAGAACTGCTTCTGCTTTGGCTGGAGTGTGGCAGGGATGTGACACACTCTGGTTCTGCTGGTACTACAAATAGCAGATCCCTGACAGGAAAATTGAGTTACATTATCTGTAATTACAGTCTCTGGAATTCCATGCCAGGCAAATGAGCTCTCAATGAGAGCTGCTGCTTTTGCAAGTGAGGGATCTGCTTCCCAGTCACCCAAACAGGAGTGAGACACCACGAGGTTCCTTCAGTGCTTGTAAACAAGCAAATACCTAACTCGACTCAAGGACAGCAAGGCAGTCAATGTATCACGGTTCTCCTTTGTTGTCTGGCTTGGAATTTATTTCAGAAATTTCCTAGGCTTGTGGTTGTGAACCCTAATGCTGCATCACTTCTGTATGTCTGCGCAGAAAATTTTGCATAAACATCCACCACCAGTGTGATTTCTGTATTTGCTTTGGAGCGCATCTGGCTTTTTATCTTCAAGTATTTTGGTGCTTCCTACAAAGCACCATTGTGCCATCCATTCTTCACTGCCAAATTTTCATGGACCTATTCTAGCCCTTTGTTCATTTGTAGACACCCTGTTTTATGTGTTTGGAGTCCAGGGATCCCCCACACTGGTATAAATCTTCCATATAGAAAACCTAATTTGTTAATCTACTAAGGATCCTGGAAGAACACATCCCAACATCCACTGACAATTTCCAGCAAGGGCTGCAGAGTCACTGTCTCACACTCTGCAGGTGCTATACACAATGACATCTTCTTACCTTTGGGTATTTCAGAAACTGCAACAGAAGGACACTGACAATACACAGAGTTTGAAATCTTGACCACCTGCATTTGCTACCACCCAAGCAGTCAAAATCAATGCCTGGAAAAGTTATATAGGTTTGCCATTCCAGAACAATTTTAGTGTCTTGTAGAAAATATCACAAAATTAACTGCTGTAAATGTATTACCCTGTTTTAATGCTACTGCTGTTAGCATCGTAACAAAAATTTACCACTCTTTTACGGACATTGCAAAATAGTTTCTTCTTGTGGACTTTGGATACCAACTATTTAGATTTTCTGGGCTGTGAAGGTTATTAGAGACCTGGAAGAAGGAAACTCTAATGCAGCACCGAAGTGAACACATAAAAACGCTGCAAATTCAGGTCATGGCACAGATCATGGACCAAAAAAGTTTGTTAGGTCCAAGATGAATGGAGAGTAAATACAGGTTTAAACCTGGCAAATCCAAAATTGTTTGAACATTCTCAAGAACTGGACTAGACATCTGTGACGCTTTTAAAATACTAAAAATGCCAGCAAATAGAAGGGTAGGTGGTAGGGTTTGGGTTTGGTGTGGGGATTTTTTTAAAGCCACTTAAGCAACTTCAAACAACTTCTATTGACTGCACTTACTGGGCATGTCTCTTACCATGAGCCCTCCTCCTTGCTTGCTTCATTTATGGTACATTTATCCCAGAAATAAAATATCTTTAGTACAAATATGTTAGCTACCACGAGCTTGACAGATCAGGGAACAAGCTGAGGACCATCTGCATTAAAAACAAGACCTGTTACAACTTAAGGAAAAGATCCCTGCCTCCTTAGCTAGGGCTGCAACAGCTTCCCTGATCAGTACATGTGGTACCCTGGGGGTTTGATTACACGAGGCTGTTGTGGTGAACACCACTGTCATTTTCAGGAAACTTTTCTGCACAGAGACGTTTTTCAGCAACGTTCATGCACAACTCCTTCAGCATTTTACATCAGAGAAGTTTTGCTCCTGAAGAATGTGACAGTGTAAATAGAACTGTCTGGGTACAGATGGGAATTTAGAAGATCATGGGGAAAAAAAAAAAAGTGTTTCCTTTAAATGAGTCTTACCTGCCAGGAATCTTTAGTGAATAAATTAAAGGAAACCTTTATTCTGTAAATCTTGCTCCCACACACTCTTCCCTGCACCATTTTGAAGGAACTGATTTTGTTTTCTACCAAAAAGAAAAAAAGAGAAAAGGCCAGTTTATGAAACAGCTTACTAATAATTTAAAAATTTTAAAATTGGTATTTACAGCTAGATCATCTCTCTTACTTAAACCACAGCCTGTCTCTAATCAAGTCTATGGAGTGGGATTTCTTCTATAAATAAACCCCTTGCATGTCTGTTTTCCAGCTCCCTCTTTAAAAGAAAATTTCATTTTGTCTGATGACTGTATCGGTTTCACTTCAGATTTGGCTTCCAATTTGTGTTTTCTAGACAAATGCCCAAACCCTTTAAAAAACAACCATCATGATCTTGTTATTTGTTCCTTCCTAGGGATGATGGGTTGGAACTGGTGATGGTGGTGTGGGTTACACTGCTCATCACTTGCAGATGTTTTGAGTCTTATTTTGATTAATATTAAGGAAATGGTGCAGTTCAATCTTACATTATAACTGAATCTTACTGTTTTGCTGTTTTTTTAGCCCATAAAGCTTAAGAATGGACAACAAAATTTTTAGAGTTTTGGGAGAGTATCTTATTTTTTTTCAACACTGTTTCCACACACATGTTTAAGAGCACGCTATCCTAAATTACTTTGGAGAGGTATTTTGGGAAATGTTCTCAAGGTGACTGACTTTACTCTCCAATTATGCACTGAAGCAATTGTGTATTAGCTTACCCATGGTCTAACACTTCACATCTATTTCTCTCTGGAACGCAGCCTGTATTTTCCCTCAGAAGCAGCTAGTTAAATCCTATCTGTAGTTTTTATTAATAGAATAAAGTGAAGGAGCATGTCCTGACAACACAGTTCAAGACTTTGCTAGTATCTCCTTCTCGTTTATAACTCAATGAATTTGTTAAAATAGGCTGCATTGTGGGCTGTAAAAAGACTCAGGTTCCATAATGATAGGCAATGGGAATTCATCAGTCAAGGGCTCTGATCAACAGCTAAATAACAAGATGAAAAACTCTCTTGTTGAAACTCTCCAGGAAAATAAAGGACAATGAAGGTCTTTATCAGAGTTTCTCTGTGTACAGTATCTATTGCAATCACCAAGCAAATACATTTAAAAAAATAATAAAAAATAAAAAACCTCTTCCAAGACTACCTTAAATCTGATAATTTCTACTTGTGAAAAACAGTGCATTAGGGGAATTTGAATATTGCATTTTACTTATAAATGTAGTGACAGGACAAGGACAAATAGCTTCAAACGGAGAGTAAGTTTAGATTAGATATCAGGAAAAAATTCTTCCCTGTGAGGGTGGTGAGGCCCTGGCCCAGGTTGCCCAGAGAAGCTGTGAATGCCCTGTTCCTGGATGTGTCCAAGGCCAGGCTGGATAAGGGTTTGAGCAACCTGGGATAGTGGAAGGGGTCCCTGCCCATGGCAGGGAGGCTGAAATGAGATGAGCTTTAAGGACCTTCCAACCCAAACCATTCTGTAATTCTGTGCGTTAGAACAAGGTACAAAACAGAAGTAACAGATGAGTCTATAAATAATCTGGGGTTTATAGAAGACCCAGCCACCATCAACATATTCTCCAGATAACATTCACGTGATCTATTCAGTAGTCTTTATGGAACATCCGAAGTACTGAAAGAAGAGACATGAATGGAAAGACACACAGAGCTCTTAGCTGGGATTTAGAAGAAAAAGGGCAGCAAGGTGAGGACTGGGGAAGGACGATGCCACATAGAGCTGAACACTTCAGAGCCACTGCCTCTAGTTGAGACACTGCCTGACATTTGCAGCTGCAAGGGATTGTCCTTTGCTGTCATGAATGAATGACACACCACCACTTTTGCCAAAGCCAGCACACTGTGCAGGACACAAAGGTGACACACGGGGCCAGTCACTCTTATAAACTCTTCATATGAGCAATGCTTAAAACACCAACTTACTCTTTGCTAAAATTTCTTTCTTGCTTACAAGCAAATGGGCTACCAAGTAATTTTACACTGAAACATAAGCCAATCGCACATCATGAGGTGGAAAAGCCAGCTGGCAGAAAGGTAGAAAGTGGCAAACCTCAGAGCTTGCAGGTACAATCCTGTTCTCATCATTTTTATGGGAGAATAAGGCGGAAGAGAAATAACTTGCAATACTGCTAGGGGAGGAGGTGTTAAATCCAAACATGTTAAGCATTCAACAAGGTGCATTTATTAGAGGAACCTAAAAATAATAAACAGATGCTGGAGTCAGACTTCTAATTCCTGGAAGAAAGAGTAAAAGCAATTAACCATCCTGCAACTCAGGTTGCTGGGAAAGACTGAGGCTAGAAAGAAGAGCTGGATGTGTTCACAGTGAGGAATGATAGAGGAAATAGGAAGAACTGAGGAGGTAAATTCCCTGAAGTTCACAGTGGGGGAAAAAATGAAGCCTTTCACATGTGAATAGGCCCAAAAATTATATAAATATATTTTTAAAAATGGGAACATTTTTTACTACCTACAAGGGTAAAAGCTTTTGAACAGCTGTCTAGTGCCAAATATTTTCATATCCTGAAAATGTCAGCAAGGTTCTGGCAGGTGCCTTGGAAAACAGAGCCCACTTTTGTGCACAGTCAGCATCCCCTTTGGGAGACTCCATTTCCACAGGCTGCACTGAGGTTGTGTTTGGCACCTGAGGTATTTCACAGGAAACAACAACAACTTTTTGATGGTATAGAGGGTACTACAGTCTGAAGAAATGTTTTAGTATTATAGGGGTAGAGGCGAGTGGGTGTGGTAGAAAAGCCTCTATGCAGGTTCAGAAAGAGCTACAGACCTACTACTCCAACCCTAAAATTAAAAAAAAAACCAAAAATCCATGTAAATAATTGACAGATGAGAAGTAAAAATTAGAATATGTATAATGTGCAGGACCAGCAGAACTGAAGCCTTCATCAACAGGTCTGCCCCAAACAGAAAAGGCAATATAATCAGTGATGATGAGCCACTGCAGAAAGTTTGTGTCTTCTGCAGTTTCACAAATCCTTTAGAGGTCCCAGCCCCATGTGACACTAAGTGCAAGAGAAAAAGAAGGGAAGATAGGCAACTGTTTAAGCAGGGCAGGCATCCCAGAAAGAATGGAAAGAGAAGCCTTGGCTTCTTATCACTGCCTAGACAGGAATTCCTCTGTAATCAGTTATGACTCATTTACCCCATCCTAATGCTAAAATATTTCCCTAGCATGTAAATATAGCATGTTTCAAACTATAAATTCTGCTGCTATCAACTCAATTAATTTACTCTCGGGGAAGAAATGGACTGGCAAATTACAACCTACCATACTGGCATTCTACAAATGAGTAAGTAGAGGTGTTTTCTGGAACGTTTCCAAAGAGGGGCAATGCTGCTACAATGCATAAAAAGTAGTCAAATTAGACATGTAATAAGAAGTCTGTGCAGTGACAAGCATAGGAAAAAACTTTGTTAAAGTAAATATGTGATTCTAAGCAGGAGAGATGGATGTTGAAATGGGGCAAATAGAGAAAGCAGGACTGTCTGTCTGGAGCTGGGAGGGGACCACCAGAGATTAAGGCAGGACAGATCCCTAGAACCAGGATGGCACCAAAAGTTTCGTGGTGGCTCTGCTCTTCAAATTAAGCCTTTTGGGCGAGGGGTTCACTGGAGTTTTCAGGACTCCAAGAACATGTCTGAAAATCCTGACTCAAATATTTCTAAGTATCATTGCAGATTAGCAGTCCTGGGTTTAAAAATTAGAGTTGCAATAAAACATGACCAAGAATATTGAATGCACTCAAAGAAAAGGAGAGATTACATGTGGCAAACTAACCAACAGCACATAAGCCTATGTGATTTGTCTTTTCAGTGTTTCCTGGTCAGACTAAAAAGAATTGTTTTCATACAATGTCTGTGTAGGCAGTTGAATGCAGCTGGAAATATCAGCCCAGATCACTGGGGCTAATGTTAGTTAAAGCAATTCTCTTCTATAGATGTTCTGAAGTTGAGACACTTCCTTCCTCCTTCTCTGGAGAAATCCCACCTACACACGGACCTACCAATACTTTAATGTGTGGATTCCCTTACAAACCACTCATTCTGTCAAAAGTATTTGAGCTAATTTACTTGTGATATGCAAGACAGAGGTTCTGAGAGATCTTCATTTTTGCCGTTTGGCAACTTCGACTCTTTGCTATCTCTGTTTTGGGTTGTGTATGTAAAATTGATGGCTCTGTGTGATTTTTCCCTATAGCTAGCTCTCAGTCTGCTCCAACAGAAGCTAGTAAGAGAGTTTTCCCTCGGCAGCAATGGATGCAGAATCAAATCCTTCCGTGTACCATGCAGGAAAGCTTCTGCTCCTGAATTCATAATTTCTAAGCATCAATAAAGACTGATTCACAATTGCACATGGCCACCACAACCACACCATGACAACCCGTGACCCTTGCAAGGTCAAACCTTGCACCAAATCTTGGTTTTAAGCTTGTAATTTGTTATTGTTGCATTGGGACTATTTGTGTGTTGAGCAGACAGGTGTGCACAGAAGAGTTTGGAGAAGTGATGTAACTTCTTCTAGATGGGACAATGCTCTCTGGCTGCATCTGTGTTAGTAAATTTATCAGTGCCTGGGAACTTCCCTGAGCCTGGGAATGTGATCATCTCTCCTGTTCATCCAAAAGAGCGGTGATTTTGGCCCATGCCAGCTGGCACTCCCCCAGACAATTCCTGGCCACGGTCTGTGAGCCAGCATGGACATGGACCATTCCCAATGGGCATTTTGCATACAGAAACCTTATTTTTGGAAGCCAAGAGAAGCGCAGACAGAATCCATTATCTGCCAGGGGGTCTCAGTGCCCAAGAACTAACAGACAAATGCAACTTAGAATTACAGTCATAGGTTTTATGTCCTTAGGGACCATTTCAACATGAAGAGATAAATATAAATTTGTAACACTGTTCTGAGTTCTAATGATTTAAAATGCATTTCCATGCGAATTTGCTGTAACTCAGAATCATTATAAGCTTCTCATTCTTCTTCTTTATTCATTTATTATTTTAAAAAAGGAACCCAAAACTAAGCACATCATCTACTTTTATTGGCTTAAGTGAGTAATTTTTCAGCTTCGAGTTAAAATCAAGGGGAGAATCAATATGGGCATCGCTGTAATTGAAAACCAGTGGGTGATAATTCTGTACTGAAAACAAGATAATAAGTATAGAGATGAAACACTGGCAGGGGAAAAGAAGAAAAGATTAAAGATACGATCTCAATTAAATATCAACTATTATTAACATTATATTAAAAACTTCCCTGTGTTCTTTTCATATGCTGTATATTTTTTTCTCTTTTCCTCTAATGGATGTTAAAGGAAAGAATAAATGAAATTATGTGAAATTATTATAAAACAAATTCAGACAGAATCAATCAAGTGTGTCCTTAGCTGGTAATTTATTCCTAATATCATTGAATAGCCCCCAAAACATGAATATTTAAATCCAAATCTTCTTTCTTACCACTCTCTTTACATAGCCTTTCCTTCTACCTCCAGCTAGCAATTCTAGCAATAAGGAATTATCTCCCCATTGCTCACAATGAAAGGAAAAAAAGGAGAGAATTCACCTTTACTCCTTATTTCTAATAGACCTGCTGGTTCCAGCTCTGGACTTTAATACTAAGGAGAAAGGAGAATTAATTCTCTAGTAGGCCAACAAAACTACTTTGTCTCTGGTCTAAACCGTATTTCAAACAACACACTGATAACAATTTAAGAGAGAATCCATTTTGCTTTCAGACATTTCACATTCAAAGTCAAAGGGGGGGGCTTCTAAAAGCTCACCAAGAACAGATGATGATGAGGCCTGAAATTAGTTTTATTCAAATAATTTTTAAAAATTAAATTAAAATCAAAAACTTGTCTCCACAATGAAAAGGATCATTCAACTTTTAACAAGCCAGTTTTAGAAAGCCAGTTTACCAAGAAAGAAGTCATCTCTACTACTGCTACTATGTGCAACAATATAAGGGGAAGGCAAAGAAAATACTAATTCCATTATTTAATAAATAAACAACAAAATATTGTTTATTTAACAATAAACAGTGGATGACAGAATGAAGACACAGTCCCATGCCTTTTCTTGCTGCTATTTTCACACAAAATGTTAGTCATGACAAGATGTGCCCAGAAAATTAAAATTAATAATAGGATAAGGGTAAACATCAGACTAGGGGAGAAAGAGTTAAAATTTTGAATAAATTAAAGGTATTTAAGTTAGTTCCCTGGGTGAAGTTTGTTGTGATACACCTAAAGATCTTACTGTGGCAGTGTCTACCTTAGAGAGAGAGTGGAGGATGGGGAGAAAGGAGAGGATCCCAGGTATTGATAAAGGCCAGCCCCTCCCCTCTTTCCATTTTCTAAACCTCAAAACCTTTAAGGAGAGCTTAATCCTCGCTTCTTCTGCATACAGAACTCCCAGTGAAATCACCAAAAGCTTATTAACATCACTGTTAAATTTACACCCTTGTACAAATGGTCCATAAATCCTTCTGAAGGGCACAGATTTTGGGTATAAAGTGCCTTTCATCCACAGACGGCTCCAGGTGTATCAGCCACAGTTCAGTGTGACAGCAGCAGCAGCCTGCTCTTGCGAGAACAGTTTGTCATTCAGCCCCAAGCACGAGAACAATTCCCCAAATCCCTGTCTAGCCACACTGCCTACCCAGATATTGTATGGGTTGCAGTGGAAAATGCAGATATTGTTCTCTCCTTTTGTGCCTTTGCACATGAATGGAGACTAAGAGGAATTTGCTCATGCCATGCTTGCCAGGGGAGCCATAGACAGGCAGGGGGAAGTAAACTGCACCTTTTTTATGTTTTTTCTGGCCTGAGAGAGCAGAATGGGACAGCATTGTGTCCGAGACACGTTTCTTTGTCAGGCTGACTCCTGGGACAGCACAATGGCCTCTCGTCCCACAGGCAGGACTCAGCCAAACACGGGCCTGCCTCCAGCAGGAATGGTCATTAAATAAGACAATAGTGGTATCAATATATCTGAATGTGTTCTTAAGTACTATATAAAGAAAATAATCTCTCAAATAGAGTTCAGGGTTTTAAAACGTACGGTACATATTACTGATTTTAATTATAGATTCTTTGAAGTCTCTTTCAGTCACGTCAGGTAATCTGTGCTTTTAGAATACTAGAGACTTACTGCTTTGAATATTACTGACAAGATTGCTATTAAAAGTACAATCAGCTTTTAATTTTTACAAGTTGTGTCAAAATGGTTTAAGCATATTTGAATTTATGAGGGGTTCCTTTGCTCTCCCTCCTACAACTATGACACAAAGTCAGGCATCACATTGTTACCACAGGAAAATATGGCTGAGCCAGCATGAACATAACAAGCAATAGATACAGAAAACTCATATTAAGGTTCTGAGCATGCCCAGGGTAAACAAAACACCTGTAGTAACTTAGTTGAACACTGCACTTGCCCCTGTAGAGTTAATTAAATGGTATTAACTGCAAAGTAGTCGTAGCCATGATAGTCCAAGCACCCATTGTGCACCCATGAAGATACAGTTTGCAGGGTGAGATGCCTTTTCAGAACAACTAGTGCCACTACCAAGTCTTTTGTTCAGCTAGGAATACATCACAGTTGGGACTCACCACAAGATCCTTTTTATTTAAATTTTTGCACAAGAAAATGGCCACACCGAGCTGAAAAGGTGAATATTCCCTCCCATGCAAAGAACCATAGAATCAAGAGCCCATGCAAAGCTCAGAGACACGTTTTCAATCCCATCTAAGCTCTTTGCTAATGGCTCAGGACACACTGAGCACTGCAAAGATTTCTGGTTTAGATTATTTCACCTCCTCCACTGCTGCCCTCTGCAACTACAGCCGTAGGACACAAGAGATTCATTCCTCCAGACGAAACACTCATCGTTTTTCTTGTTGCATACATGATCTACCTGAACACATTTCTACCATTAAAAGCAACACTTTCACCTGCTGAAAATTCTTTTTCAATTGTCTGCAGTGAAATATTTATTTATCAATGCGAAACTCTCCTCCTAACAACTTCTGGTGCAATTTACATTAAAAGCATCCTCATAAATAATTCGCTAAAGGGTGTTTTAATAATCAATTGCTGGATAATTACTGGTTCCAGCAGGACAATTGCTGTAAATCACGGGCATAAGGAGCCAATCTCTAACACCTCCCAGTAGTTTCTGCCCATGCTAATGATGTCTGACTATGTTAGCCCTTTCTTAACCATTTATAAACATACATAAATATTACATTACAGAATAAAAATTTTTGCTGACAGAGTAGTGTGGAATTAAGGTGCAATGTTTTAGAGCTTTTTCTGCTAGAGAGGTCTCGTTAGGAGCAATACAATTATACCTGCAAAAAGACACTTGTTTTGATACAGTTTTCTCTCACAGATTTCCTCTCTGAAAACAATAAGCAATCTAAGGAATAAGGTCTTTGGCTAACATAAGTCTTCCTCTATGCCACATGGCAATCTGGGCATAGCAGCATCTTTTCCAGTTAAAACTAACCTTCACATGTACTAAAGAAGAGGTAAAGTACATCCATGTCTGAAAAAGGCACCCGTGGACTACAGAATTGTGGTGCACTGCAATGTCCCCAGCAATTAATTTCAGTGTGTACTCAGATGCTTTGGTGTCAGGCAGATCATTACGGACACATACCCTCAGGAAAATAAAGCAAATGGAAACTTATTTCAATAATCTTACCTTGCACACACCCTTCACTCCCTCTCTCTCTTTCTAAATTTATTTATTTTAATTGGAAGGTTTTAAAGTGATTTTGGTTGCTTTTAAATGCCTAATTATCTTTATATAAATCGCACAGTATCATCCTCCATCCTTGAAGTGCTGTGCTTGGTGCCCTGTGCTGTTTATTATTTTGCATTACAATTATCATGCGAAGCATAGAAGGTGACTTTAAGCAGCTCATTTGAAGTGCTCTCTTCCTAAAGACAATATCTTTTTGAGGCTATTTACATAGATGTTTATCTCCTCATTTTAAGAAAAATCAGCTCAATTATAACTACACAAAAGTTTTTATTATGGGTTTAATCCTGAAATGTGAATGGCATAAAATCCATGCTGAAATTTTCATTTGTGTTTTCATTTGTGTATGTGGATTAACAACCATCCTGCACTGAAATTAATTATACAGATCCACAAAATATTAACTGATAGGAGAGTTTATGTGGCAAAATAGCTCAGCAGTTTGAAGAACTGGAAGCTCTTTTGATCTGTATATCATGGCTGCTGAAATGTGTGCCTACTGCCCAAATGGAGAAAAAAACGAAACAAAAAACCCAATCTTGTGCTGTGGATATGTATTCCATTTAATGTTGCTTTCCGTTGCCATGGCTATGATAGCCTTAATATTGTAGGCTCACAGCAAGGTTGCAATTAGTATTTGGATTTAGAAGAGGGAAGATAATGATTTCATATCAAAACTTCTCACTTAATACTCTTCTGGACATAAAACTGCTTGTGGGTTTCAAACCAGCTATTCCCATGCTAAAATCAAATGAAAGGAAAGAATCTGTGTTATTTGGCTTTGCACCTGACAATTCATGAAGCTATTTTTGCTTGGCCTCTTCAGAACTCTGCCTCAGTTCACCTGTACATTTATGCATATACACATATAAATGGATACACACACTTAACCTCGCATGAGGAAAGTTTATAACTATTCATTTGCCTTGTCATAATTCTGACATGAACCATTTGACACTCTAGGAAGTGTCTTTACCTGGTTCTTCCTAATCCCTCCTCTTAAAGAACAGTGTGTTTGCCATCCTGAAGTGTTCTGGGTCAAGGTGCTGGAGTTTGAAAGCTGTTCCTCCAAACCACAAGCCCTTGTCTCCCACCCCAAAGTGGGCTCAGCTGACTCATATGGACAGCTCTAGTCCTGTGCTGCTGGAATACTGATGTACAAGCTGAGAATAAGCTCTGATGGAGAAGAAAAGTCCTAATCCTTCTAATGGAAGCCTTAAGTAGACCCTCTGGATAAAGAGTAAAAGTTTTACTTTATTCTTTAAACATCTACCACCAGTTAACCTTCATGGCTGAGAACCTTTGTTTTCCAGTGCTCACTACAAAGTGCTATTTTCAAGCATTAAAGCATTTTTTACAGCAGTGCTACTTCTGCTGTCTTTGACAGGAATAATGCTTTAAAGCTTCAGAGGAAAGGGCAAAGAAACCCTTGTGGACAATTATAGAAAGATTCACCCAAAAAAGAAACATCTGCCAGTTCCTGTCAATTTGTGCTAAGATTCCATCTTCACGATGCTGAGTGCAACCCTCCGTGGTTCTGTTTTAAATCTTTTAATCTTCCCATCCCTTTAAATATGCCCACTTCTCTTTTTCAAATCCATTAAAATTCAGGGCTCATAGTTATCCCACAGCAATGACTGCCATCAGTTGACTGTATTATGTTAAAACCAGCCTTTCCTCTTCTCCTTTTTAACACACTTAAGAAGTTGTAGTAGATTGCTGAGAATATTATGGAGAAAAGTCATCTGTTAATCTTCCCATATCATTTTGAAACTTTGTCATCCTGCAACTTGCATATTGTCCTTCCAGACCAAACACAGAGGGAAGGGATTTTTGACTTCTGAGTGGTCTGGCAGCCCAATTTCCTTATGCCTCTGCCATTACTGTAGGAGTTGTGCTTGGCTGTCACTGGAAGTTGGACTTGATTCACATCAAGATCTCCATAAAGGATGGATTATTTCCTTGGCCCTCCTTTTGTTGTTGATGTATTTATTAAACCACCAGAGCTCCCACCAGCCCTTCTCTCTTCATGAAGTGCAGGTTCAGCAGGGCACCACCCCTGGGGGGCTCATTCCCCACTCCTGTCGGGAAGTTCTCTTCCACACATCCCAGGAACTTCCTGGGCTGCTTCCTCTCTGCTGTGTTGAGTTTCCAGCAGACATCCAGCAAGTTCAAGTCTCACACAAGAACAAGAGCTGGCAGTCATAAAACAACAGCCAGGCACTTCTAAAATACTTGTTCTGCCTCTTTCTCCTGGTTGGGTGGTTTGTAACAGCCTCCCACCAGGACAGCTGCCTATTGTCTTGCTCAGCTCTGTCACAGGTCTTTTTGCTGACTGTAGAAGCCTCTTGCCACTGCCCCTGCACCAACTTACACAGCTTTTACACTCCTCAGAAGTCATCTTGGAGGGAAGGTCAAAGGTAGATGAATAGCAGAAGGAGGAAAGAGTGGGAGAAAGAACAAATCTTTCTGGACTTTGGTAAATACCTTTTGTGGAGCACAGAAATATACTCAGGCTTTCCCTGAACTGACTAAACAGATGCTGCTGGCAGAATGGATGCAGCAGCACAGAGCACATCTGAGGTTGAAAAACTCACCTGACAATCAGGGTAGATGCCTGGTAGACATCAGGTACCTGTTCCTGCAAAACAAGACATGGAAATCTGTCTGCCTGAACAGTCCCTTATTTCAGCACAATCTTACAAAGACCTTGTTCCTGGAAAAAATTGTGAAAGCAACTGCTTGTGTATTTCTGTCAGCTGTCATCAGCAGAAGCTTCTGGCAAGTCCTGCCCAAAGCTGTGGATGTCTTCTTTCCCTTGTGAATGACTTTGAAACTCCTTTCTAGACATCCGATTTTTCCCCTGACTGCACAGTAATCCTATTTGCTTTTACTTGGTCCAGCTTGAAACAGTGTGTAGCTGTGCAGCAGCCTTGATCAGATAAACAGCTGGATTGCTCCTGCTGGATGGGAGCAGGGGCCACCTATTTAACTCCTGTGGTAAGAAGGGTACTTTTCCTCTACATTGGTCCTTTTCCAGGGATCGCCAAATTTGGATCCTCTGTCCACTGTAATTTTTTATCTCTTGATGTCTCCAGAAACATAATAGCATCAGTTTAGGGATAGCTGCCCACACTGGGGATACTAATGGTGACCCTGCTGCATTAGCAAATTTTAATTCTTATGGGGCCTCCTCCTATTCAGACAATCCCATTTCTAATAGCCTTTCCCTCCACATTTTCTGCAAATGTCATCTGGCCTGCGATTCCTGGGAAACAGTCTCTCTCATCTGACCCGTGGGACACCCGTGCACAGTCGGAACTTGGGTCACTTCCAATTTACATTTTTTTCCCCCTCCTAATCCACATCACTAGCAATTGTTTTTTGAAATACTGCATCTGGTGCAAAGGAGTCACCCAGAGGCTGGGAACGAACAGCTGATGCTTGTCAAAAAGATGCATAGTCTGATCCACAGGTTATCACTATCTTTGATTCCATCAGCTGTGCCTGTCTCCAAAGATGATTCCTCCCATGGCTTGCACTAGGCACAGGTCCTTATCTGCCTCTACCAGGGCCAAGTTTAGATTTGGCATAGCAGATTCTCCCTCACTTGAGCTATGTCCAAGGTACATGATGGAATGAAAGCCTTCATAAACAGTCTCCTCAAGGCTGTTCCTCCCCCCCACTACCATCTGATTTGCTATTTTTGCCATTATTTTAAGAGGGCAAATCTTCCCTCTGTCTCCTTAGGAATGGCTATGAAAATAAAACACACACAGAGGCACACATTGTGTGCAACATTACAAAAAAAAATTAAATCACTTTTTAT
>VWZT01015206.1:41645-65431 GCA_013397055.1 Pachycephala philippinensis
TGCCTGTAAGACCCAAAATCTGCAGTGGAAAATTCTTGGTAAAGATGCTTTGGTCTCCAGCTGACAGGCACCACCAAATACCAACATTTTCTCACCAGTTTAGCCATTTACAGAGAAAGAAGTGCTCAGAGCCCACCCACTGCCCCCAGATCCCAGGCCTTTTCTGTACAGCTAGTAAACCTTTCCTCCACCAAATAAGCTTCTGCCATTTTAAATCTACTTCTACCAGCTGAAGTACTTGTCTGTGGATTTCAGAGTGATTGAAATATTGCAAATAACAAATGCCATTTCTTTCCCTAACTCTGTGAGACAGAATGCAAGAGATCCATGACAGCACAGATAACAGGACTGTATTCTTGGGGAGAAGCCAGTCTGTGCTGCTCCATACACATTACAAGGTGCATGCCTAATAACACAGCTCTCAGATAAAAAATCAGGAGTTAGGAAGGCAGATATTGAAGATAAGTGTACAACAGCTTATTTCTAGTCCTTTTAGCTCTAAAATAGAAATTGAGGTGTAATTAGTACATGATCATCTGCCTAAATCTGGTTCCCTTCCTACTTCGAGAGCAGTCATGTCCTCCACTGGTTCTTCAAGTGAGGTGTGCACAAAAATTACTGGAGTGGAGCTCAAAAAACCCAAACAACTCGACCCATAACAACCTTCCTTTTTGTCTCTACCAGCACTGTAAAGGTATTGCACACCCACGTCAAATTCTCGCACAAATAATGCTTCACTTTCAGCACAAAGGAATATTTATTGCAATTATTTGGCAAAATAACTTTGCAAAAACGAATAGCTGAAAGAAAGCTTTGATATATTTGCAGACATTTTATGAAACAAAAGGAAACGTAAGTTCTTTGATTTAATCATACACAATTAATTATTCATCCAGCCCTTTTCTGTGTTAATCAGTTAACACAAGGTGATAACATGACTTCAGAAAAAATGAAAACAAAACCTAAAGAATCGTAAGAAGGTAAGCATAATCTGAAATATGAACCAGAATAGGTCTTGAATAATGAGATAATGAAGGTTCCTTTTAAGACAGGGGTAAAGAGGTAAAGCCAGCACACCTTCTGAACGAGGAACAAATTCATCTTTCATGACCTTCATTATGTTGACTCCAAAGGAGAAGGTGTTTGCAGAGGACATGCAAAAAGCCCAATCCAGCTGCAGCTACCTGACATTTCTCTTACCTGCACTGTGCTCACTGCCACTGCTAAAGAGCCTGTTCAGAGGCTGGAGAGCCTGCACTCAACACCCTGACCCTGCCCCTTGGAAGGATTCAGTTCCGAGACTGAAAATGGGAAAATAAACCCCCAGTTTCATGGTCTGACTAATGGAGTCAGAGCAGAATGTCTCACCTGCCTTACTAGAGAGTGGATTTGGCCTGGAAAAGTAAGAATCACAGAGGTACTGATGCTCTGGCATGCAGTCCCATACTCTTGGGGCAAAATCTATGCCCCGTTTAGATCAAGGCTGCATCTACTCCTGGTCAGGGCAAGGATTGGTTCTCACAGTACTCCGGGGGGGTTCCCTTTGGGAAGTCCAAGGCAGCACAGCACAGTGGGAGCCCTCTCCACCAGCCACTGGCTTGCTTTCAGACTCAACCCTTGCTACTGAGCAGTGACACAGGAGCTCTGCTCCAGAGACACGACTTCCTACAAGGCTTATTTTGCCACAGTGCAATGCCCATCACATCAGAATGTAATTTCCTTCTCAGAAAAACCCATATTAATCAGCGTATCCATGACTAATTTTATATGTTTAATTGAAATTTTACACAATAAAAGTACCAAGAAAATCTCAAGGTAAAAGTAAATTTTTCTTATTTTATCATCACTCAAAAAGTTCTCCATATGGATTTAGCACTTCATGTATACATATTTCTTTCAGAAAAAACAACCCATACTTTCATGGAATTTACCATATTGGTGAATATTTATCAAGAATGTTTTGTGATTTTTCCAGACTTCTCTTCCCTTGACCCCTAAACGTCTCAGCCTGAACCTGCATGAATTATATGCATACAAAAACATAAAGAGACTCCAAAGACAGAAAGAGAAGTGGCATTTGGAATTCCAACCTGCTGAGAAATATTTACTCTTACTTCACTTGACTTAAAAGTAGCTGAAGGGAGTTACTCTGAACAGTAATTTTATGCCTTGTAAAAGCTATCAAAGTTGCACACAGATGCATTTTACAGAGACTTGAAGGAACGCTCACACTTCTTGGCAGGTGAGTTAAGCCTGTGGCACTGTCTGGAGACAAGGTTGCAAGGGTGAATCAAGCAGTCCTGAAGATCCAAATCATTACATGAATTTAAACATTTTCTCAGCATCTGTATTCCCCAAGCCACAAGTGTGCTTTTGTTGGTTAAACCTTTCAAAATGCTAATGCCCTGTGAATGGCTGCAGCTCTAAATCCTGTGGTGCCCAAACCAGCTCTAGCACAGGCCAGCCTGCATCCTAATAGTCCTGCTCGTGGACTAAGGTGATTCCGTCAGTATGGAATTAGCCTACAATATATTTATTTCTGGAGACAGAAAATATGCTAAAGAGCTGCACCTACTTTAAAAAAAAACAAAAACCAAAAAACACAAATAAACAGCAACAAAACATCCAGTCCTCTAAATAAGGTGGCAGCAGGTGCTAAGTTTAACTCCTCCAGGCTGCAAATACAAATTTCTGTATTGATGCAAACACAGAACAGAGCAGTGAGGATGTGAGCCTTGGAAAGATTGCAGGAGCCACGCTCTTTTGTAAGCAGACTATTTTAATGCGTTTTCATTTTAAAGTCCTACCTCCTGTTACTGCTAATCCCCCTCATCCATAAGAAGCAAGTGTGAGTTGCTAGAAATGTATTTGAATGCACTTACTGTGAGATGCCATGAATATCACCACCAGAAATTATGCACTGTGCCTTCTTCCCTGCCACCTTTGCCCTTCAGCTTTGGCTCTTCAGCTTACATTGCAACAGTTTCTTTTATCTGATGCATTATTTTGTGCTTTATTTCTCTGAGTTCCAGAGGTCAAAATTAACCTGTAGCAAGAGAAATTAAATAAATATAGGTCAATCTATTAATTGGATGACCTAGTAGGAACTTTACAATAAAATCTGAAGGCCAAGATTTTTCAAAACCAGATGGAAATGAGATTTTTGCTTGGATACTAGTTATGGTAAGAAATCACCACTTTAGTGCCTGCAGTCAGTTCTAACCTTGAGTTTACTTTAGAAATAAATAACTAACAGCAAGCCCAACAATAATACCTGCATGAATGTCTTTAGTATAAAATAGTCCCTTTTAAGAGGTGGGTGGACAGCAGTAAATTTATAGGGAGGCAGAACTGAAAAATAAAGCTCTTGAAACTTGTGGTTCTAACTATCACTGTGTAAGAGAACCAAACGGATCACTGAAGGCCCTTCATAATTAGATGACTGGCTCCCAGTAATATCCACAGGAATTCTGGGACCAACTGGCAGCATGAATTAATAGGAAATGTTTCTCCAAAATCCCCTTTTCATTTTCTAAGATGTCAGCCAGGCACTCCTATGCCCAGATGTATTGCAGATGGTTTGGTTATTTTTTCATAGTTATCAACTCATCTGAAGGTCACAGGTAGTTCCATAATGGCATTATATGCAACAACCACAACATCAGAAAAAGCAAGTCTGTGATTCATCAGCTCTGTAACAAGAATGTTCCACCCAGAACAACCAGAGCGAGTTGCAGACCTTAATGCAAGGGCCATCATTCATACTCAGAATAAAAACAGGAGCACAGCTTGGCTTGGCAGGCTTGGACCTTCTGGCCTCCACCAGCTCCTGTCCTTGCACTGCCAGAATTGGGGTGTGGATGGGGCTGTACCATCGCCCAAATCTGAAGTGGCAGCAAGCTGTGCAGGGTGGGTCTCCCTGCATGAGGCAGGGGAAAGCCCGATGGGATTCTTCATCAGTTACAGCTTTGAACTACATCTTCCCAGAGCTTTTCCTTAGAGCGAGCTCCCTAAAGATGACCAAACTAAAGTAAAAAGCCAAATTTAATTAGATTATAAACTAATTAGCTGGCTCTAAGTGGAGAAAACTCAAAAGAGGGTAGGCAAAGCAGAACAGAAATAAAAAAGGTTTATACCCAAGTCTTCCCCTGTTAGCTACATTCCTGCAAGTAGGTCATTGCTTCCAAGCATGTATTCAAAGAAATTAATGGCTCTGCTTTGCAGCAAACTGCACAGATAAGAAAGCCCTCTCTGGTGCTCAGGAATCACTCATTCCCATTTCCAGAGACCTGGCTGTGGAGTTTACACACTGCTCTCTGCCTTTTGAGCATCAGTCTCACATTCCTGCTCCTCACACTCACCTTACTTCCCCCTAACCACTGGAAAGTCCTCCCCACTCCCATACTCAGCAGTTCACCTTAAAAGGAGCAGCCCCACCTGAAACAGGTGAATTTACTTGATGATGAAATTACCAGCTAGATGAAAAAATCCAAATTATTGCCAATTAGGTCTTTATTCTACATTCTCTTTAAACACTTTTCTGTCTCTGAACAGCTGGCTTTGTCCCACACGCAGCCACTCACAGGGAGATGAGTATTCACCCGACTTGAAATCAGCGCTCTGGCACACTCCTAGTGCAAAGCATTGCAAAGGAAATACTTTGGATTAGTTTCTGCCTTTGAGTTAAGGCTTTATGTCTCTGCTGAACTCCTTTGCTTCCATTTGGGGAAGCTGCATTTGAGAAAAGGAGGGCCTTGACAAACACTAATGAAAAAAAGCCCTGGTCACAGCTTGCTCCTGAGCACCTGACAATAAAGCTAAGCCATGACCCACTGTTATGCAGAGCAGTTACCCTCTTCCATCTGGGCATGCCAGAAACTACCTCCAGAAATTGGGAAGCTCCCTCTCAACTCACTGATTTCTTGCCCATCCTGTACTTGTCTGAAAGTACAGGTCCCTTGTCTGTAAGGGATGTCTACCATATAAAATGGAAATTGATGCTGGACATTATTAGCTCACAAAGCAGACTGGAGCAGGTTCTTTACTAAACCTCACAGGAAAGTCACAGGGAATGCAGGATCTCCTGTTCATCAGGACAAACTTCAAAGTTTTCAACTAATTCCAAATCTCAGTTTCCTTCTAAACACTAGAAATAATCTCGGCTGTACAAAACAGCCAGTTATATTCTGAATTTGAGTGGTCAAGCGGGATTTTAAGTGTTCTGGATTTTTCTTCTTCCTCTCTATGATTAAATTCTGGAATTCCAATATGGATCGCTCCCATTCTAGAGGGGTAATTTAGAAACCTACCTCCTAACAGGCTGTGATCCTGTCTGTTGTGGTGTATGGATACAGAACTACAGGTATGGATGCAGAACTATAGGTGGGAGAAAAGCTGAGGAAAGGGACACTTGGTTTTCCTCTTGAAATTGTTGTGTTTTTCCCCATAATTAAAAAGTCATTTGTAGCACTGGAGACTTGGTCTCACATGTCTGAAGCGCACCTAATTGCTGAAATGGAGTCGGTTGCTCTCTGAAAAAAGGGGTTATAATTTAATGGATTGAAATGCAACAGCTCCAAATAGCAGCAGTAGAGACGGATGCAAAGAGTGCAAATACTGGAAATACTGGAGAGCTTCCAAATGCTTGGCATTAAAAAAAAAAAACAAAAAACAAAAAAAAGGAGGGGAAGAAAAAGGAAAAGAAAAAGCCACATGGCATAGCAATATAAAGCTATGTCACAAATACCATTTTTTTCAAAGTCGCTTGCAACACTAAAGCTGAAAGCTGAAAGCACTAGAGGAAACTGGATAGGTCAGCCCTGGCAAAATCATGCCCTTTTTTGTGGGATGGCTTCGGGAAGGGCAGCTACCACAAATGGATCTGGTTTCAGTGCCCTCTAAGGAGCTCTCTGGATCCAACTCCCCTTGCTGAATTGTGTGCATCAGCTCTGCAGAGGAATTGCAACGCTTTGATGAAACCGAAGTCATCGAATTTCTTCTGGTGATGACTCTGAATGTCTGACACTAAAAAGAAACAGAACAAGCTGGAAGAGGCCTCCTCTCTACTATCAGTTTTCCATTCCCTTATCTATATTGACTGTGGCAGAGAAGTTTTGGATTATATGTTGTCTTATTATCTGCTATCCGAATACTTTCCACAGCGTCCTGCAATTCCATCCTGATTATGCCATCGTAATGGTAATGCTCCTGAAAACTACAAAACAGAGATATCTCATGTTGATGCTTATCTTATACCTTTTCTGTCTTTATCTAGGCTGAAGCTCATAACTGCAGCAACTGGATTATTCTGGAGTACACCAGGTTGACCAAAAGAATTCCTTTGGATGTGAACTATTGTATTTTTTGAAAAAGTAAAGAAAGGCAAAACAATCTCTCCTCTGAATTTTGCAATATACCACAGATAAATGTGCCTTCAGGTAGTCTGAAAAGCTGAATTATGCTTGCATAAAAAAATTGCTCATCCAAGTAGAGATCGAAGGTGTATGAAAAGAATCTTGGTAGTCACAAGAATGAAGCCAACACGTGACCAAGATAGAAAGTAAATTAAAAAGAGTCTGTCCCCTTGTGCATAGAGGGGGACGTTTTAACTATTCTGGTACACTTAGAATACTTCTCAGAACCCCCAAATATGTTTATCTAACACACATCTAAAAACATGCCTAAAAAGGCAGCTATTTTAACAAAAATCAGAGGCACTCATTCTGGCTTCTTCACGTGGCAGCTGTGGTATATGGTCTCTAATCATACACAACAGACCAGAACAAATGTGGCCATTTTTCTGCAGGTACTACTGTAGATGTCATGGTGAAGGGGATTGGGAACTCTGGACAACCTGTACAAGTATTTTTTTAATATTCCATCACCCATCAAGACTGCTTTAATTTCTTTTGGGAGAGTTCCTTAAGCTGTGTCTTTGGACCAGAACCCAGATGACAAAATATTACTTAGCTTTTTACATATTTCTTTCCTATCTTTTTCCTCTGAACTTTACAACACTCAACCACAGTCTAGATTGCACCGTGAAATAATTTTCAACCTCCTCATTTAATCTTGGAAAAATAAATAAAGGGTGAGGGTGAAGGTAAAGAAAATATTTTTCCTTTCTGGTGTGCGAGTAGCTGGATCTTAAGGATAACAATTATTTTAAGCCTTGCAAACACATAATGGGTAAGTACCATTTGTCACCAGCCTCATGCTTGTAACGAGTTACTGCGTGGTGCATCAGAAGAAAGAAAAAGCTTCTCATGATGCACTTCACAGTCCTTCATCCTAATACTGAAGAGACTGAGTCACAGCCCCAGATGTCGAGTGTCCCCTGCAGAGAATCATACTGACTGGAGCCCTTCTTTTAGTCCCAGATACTGATACAGATGCTATTTGTATTAATAGAAGTGCTTGATCTATTTACTAAAAAATAAAATTAGTTCTGTAAGCTATTTGTCTCAGTGCCATCCCACAACAGCCAGGTTTTGGGTACTTTTAGAACTGCACTGTTTCTTTCATGGTGATCTAAGCAGGAGAGGAGGGAGAAGAAGAATCTCTATAAACATTGGTACAGAACTGGCAACAAAATCAGGAGGAAAAACCTGGCATGCGAGGATTAAGTATTTTCAGTTCTTTTGGTGCAGCAATCTCTATTTTTTGTTGTAAAATAACCAGAGGAGATACAAACACATCAGAAGGTATGAGAGCGAGGCTTATCCTAATAGGAAGGAATGTTTTGTCATTCTAATTTGGCAAGGTTGCCCTTGGACATCTAAGAGGCCGCCTTTGCAGCAGCTTTTGTAGCTGGATTATACAGAGGAAAGTGGAGAATATATAACCTTCTAGTCAAAGCTGCAGCTTGCTAAACCAACATCTCTGTAGTTTCCCAAGGAAACAAAAATAATCCTACAAAATTTGTTCTAAACCTGCTTCTCTCCTTGCTCATATTCATACTGCATGAGCTGGCTGTCATGGAATATGAACATTCAAAAAAGGGTTCTCAAATAGGCAAAGTTTCTGCATTCCTAAAGATTATTTCATTTAATTCTGTCTGTCAAGTGTGATGGGGTTTTTTTTCAAACTAGACAATTTTTCTCACCATCATACATAAGTTACAAACATTGTATTACAAGCAATAGTGTTGAAGAATGTTATAAGACTAGAAAGTCTTCACTATTTCAGCACTAAGTGGTGTGATTTTTAACCACCAATAGACAAACTGGTCCTAATTTTCTACAAGAAAATCCCACAGGGAATTGGCTTTTGAATAACCAATAGAAGAAAACTATGCTTATTCTATCACTCACTTTAAACCCAAGCTAATTTTAAAAGTGCCTGTCTTTCAGATGCCAGAACACGGCCCCATTTCTGATAGATGGGTTTTACACATCTCTGCCAGAACGCAGTGGGAGGTTTGGCAGGGGTGCTGTCCCTTTGGCGGGTGGTTTTAACCCTGCACGGGTTCATTTTTGCTGGGGGAGTGCTGCCTGGGGTTCATAACAAATCTGAATGTGCCTTGTAAGGGTGGGATTTGCCCTTGGTGCTGACAGAGTGGAGCTCAGTCCCTCGGTGTGTGCAGAGAGCTTTGAGCCAGTGCAGAGCATCTTTCCAAGTGTCCCTGCAATGTCACAGCCTTGGCACCCCAGAGCTCTGAAGCAGCTCCATAACTTCACCCTGCAGGGATTTAGCTTTGATTCTCAGTCTTCTCCTATGTGCCCTCAAAATGAGAAGGTCTAAAAAGACCACAGAACAAGTGTCACCCAAAGTTTTGTGCTTTTCACCTGGAAAATCAAGATCCAGGCCTGAGTGTGCCAGCAGCTCCAGCCTCAGCAAACACTGGCCAGTTTGTAGAGACCAAATCAAACTGGACCCCTTTTCCCTTGAAGCCACCTCCTGCACAGCTTCACCACTTCCCAGGCATGTTTGGTAGTAAGTTATTTAAATTTCTCATTAAAATTTGGAGAAACAAAAATGAATGTCAAAGTATGTATCTTATCTCATTTGCAACATTGCACCGAGTTTATTTTTAAAGCCCTGCAACCAAGGAACCAAAAGAATGCCATGTTCTCTTCGAAGCACATGTAAAGTGCACATATTTAAAAAGAAAAAGCTGAGTTATCTCTAACCAAGAATTATTTATGAAAAAGTTAGCAAAAGACTTTGATATTCCAAGAGTGGTTCATTTTAGTAGGGGCAAGTGACTAAGAGAAATCAAGAAAAAATAACCCCTCAAAGTTCATTCTCCATTTTTCAGCTCTGGATTGGAGCCTGTGACACTGCATTTTTATTTCTGGGACACCTATACAGCGCAGTAACCAATAGTACATAATTCTACAGGAAACTGGTGCCTCAGAACATACATATCATTATTTTAAAATCCCTTTTCCTAGACATTGATGCTTAGAATTTATTGGGGTTTTAAATTTACTATTTCATTTAAGAAGTGTCACTGCAAGGCTTGATAGCTGCCCTTACACGACACCTGTGCAGCAACATTAATGCACAGAAAAACTGAAATAGCCATTTGGGTAGTTAAAAATCAGACTTCAGGGCAGGAGACATTTTTAAAAAACAGGAATAATTTTGAATGTCCACTTCCCTTTATCTTAGGAACAAGGAGAGGTAACTCAGTTTTCCAGGGGAGTCTACCTCAGAGGCATTGACTGGGTGCTTATGGCAAGACTGGGAGGGCAGAGGTGTGAGTGATGGAGCAGGGAGTGGGGATTTGGCTTCAGTGTTACACAGCCCAGACCTCCAGCAAGCCCAGCAAGCACTCCCTCTGAACACAAAACCCACCGCAGCAAAGCTTTGCAGAGGATAACATTTCAATAAAATGATGTATGTGACAACGTTTTACTTCCCCAAAGTGCTCCAGATGGCTCTCTTGGGAAGCATTAAAGGGATGAAAAGAGGTAACGCTCCTTGGAGGTGGAGGATCCACAGGACAGATAGGAGCCTTTTCCCTTTTTCTCTGCAAAGTGACATGACTGGTGCCACAGTATCAGAAATGCTGCAGAGCCCCCTAACTCCCACTCCTGTGTTTTAACTGGCACATTCCATTTGAAGATTAGGCTCCCTTCAAGGCCTTTCCTTTTGTAGTGCACAATTTAGTCGTGAGTATCCACTAAATCTAGTGTAAGTGTCAGTTTGAGATAGAACAGCCAGGGTTCTGCAAATTTCTTGTGCAAACAACTAAGGCCGTGCTCCTAAAGGACTGACAGAGTGTAGCATTAAAGAAGCTCCTTCACTCTAATCAACTTTGTAAAAATCCAGAGAAACATATTCTTGTATAACTTTGACCAAGAGCTTTGAGCTCTCTGTGAGGTGGAGTTTTCCACCCCCCACTGTAGATGAAGGCAAGAAAAAAAACAGAAAGAAGAGCTTTATAGACCTGTCCCACTAATCTTACCATTTTCATGTAATACAGTTAAATTCAAGATAGATTTCAACACAGACTGTTGGGAACCTGACTATAAAACTTTTTTTCTTTCATAAGAAAATCCTTAATTGAATTTTTGAGAGAAAAAAAAAAAAATCAGAGATTTTGTCCTTCCAAGCAAAGCCCTCTTTTTAAAGCCCTCTTTTTCCATCTCTCATTGGAAAAACAATAAATACATTCTTTCACACCGGAGTTAAGAAGTATATTATTTATTGTAGTCAGGAGTTCCTTTCTCAGTGTATCCTGGATATGAGCTCATGCCATATCAACAACCAACAATAGCTATTGTTCCTGGAGGTTTAAGGAAGTTTCTGTGCCCTGTTTCCTGAACACAGTATGTAAACTAATACACACAAAAAAGGTGTTTCATATTATTCCAGGTATGCTGGGCCCCCTCCATGTCAGCCTGCTGGCCAACTGGAAGAGTAAATGTATTCTTGTGTTTATCCGTTTGTAAATGGAAACAGGTACTTCCATCACAAACTACATGGAAACAGAACCCAAAGAAGCACAACCACGTGTTTAATTTAGAAAGAGCACTTTCTAGCTCTTGGCTTATAAAACTGTCCAGCCTCACGGGTTAGCTCCTTGGATAATTCATCACTTCTGTGGTCACTTGATTAAGAAGGCTAAAATCCTCCAGCTTCACGCACATCAGGAAGGTTGGGGTTTGTTACCATTAACATTACCTTTGTAGCAGCCAAGAAGGTGTTGACTAAAGGGAATGACTGAGCTGTGACCTTTTGTCCCCCTAAGCCTCAGGCCAAACATTCATGTACGTGTAGATATACAGGTGATAGATGCACACCTTGTTCTGCGTGACAGTCGTGCCAGGAAGAGGGTGTGAACATCTCCAGGATGCCCAAAGCCACATGAACCTTCTCAGAGTGCAAACCCAGAATATCCCAGTGTGACCAAAGAGGGCAGGCCTGCCTTGCATTTTTACCTATTCCAATACTACTGCTTTGCAATATTACGTATTTCTGTCAGAGAAGGCAGGTTTGTTGGATTTTTCTTTACTGTCACACCATCTTCATCCTCTGGAGGAAGGGCAAGGCATCCCACTAGAATCAGTCTGCAGGTAGCAGAGGTTACTATCACTTATCCTCCACAAATGCTAGCCAGCCCTCAGGCAGGGAAGTTGGAACAAAACGATCTGTAAGGTCCCTTCCAACCCAAACCATGATTTTTTGATTTCCCCACAGCCTGCTGGGGTGTGAGAGGTTGTAGAGGTTTCCAGTAGTAGGGAACACTTCACATCCCAGAGATTCCACTACGTTGCTCCTGATTATGGTGTTACTGGAGCACCTCAGCGAGTACAGCTCGTGAGAAGGAGAATAGAGAAAAGCCTCTCCAGACATCCCTGTCGTGACTTCAGGGAGCTTCATCCAGACCTCTCCTTCCAGGTAGCAGTGATCATGGTGAGGCCCTACCCTCGGTCCTCCCAGTTTAAATCACTGCTGCATTTACAAGGCAGCCCTCTAGGAAAGGAGACTGTTTTCTGGTGAGGATTGATGACCGTGATCTGAACCTTGAAACAGGACGAGAAATAAAGACGTGATAAAGACATTAACAATGTATGGTTTAATATATCAAGGCTGGGCAAGCCAATTAGGACTGAATAGAAAGTAAGCAAATCTTTTCCCACAACTCTAATCCTTTCTGTAGGATTTGAAAGAGAATAAAAAGCTGCTACTGCTTTAAAAGTTACTTTCATGGTCATTTTTATGTTTTTATACTAATACTCATGCTCCTGCCAGGAGCACAAATGAAAGTGCTGAAATACCCCACAGCCTTTCCTGTGAGATTTACAGGCTAATTTCACAGCTCCAACAAGTTTGAATTATTGGGATAGGCTTCAAATGAGCTTCTAAATTCGGGAGTATTTCTCTGAATCCAATATGAAATATTTACTATTTGATTTTTCCTCGGCCCTATGGGAGCCACAGTGTATTGTTGTGCTTTTACTGCATGTCCTATTTAAGAGTTTAATGCTGGCTCTTAGATCTTTTATTTCCAGGCAATCTGTGCAATTACTGACAGTGTCCAATTGACTCCTCTGACTGCTGCTCTTCTCAGAGCATGACACTGTGAGTGAACTTGGGAGAGCACACTGGGGGCAGGCAGAGGTCTGGGATGGTTTGTCTGTACTTAACTTCCAGTTAAAATTTCAGAGGGCTTTATTAACAGTGCACTGGGGAGCAGAACCGAGGAGAGGGAATGAACAAAGGGAGACTCAAAGAGGAGGATCAGACCATGTCTCACTGCCAGAAGCCTCTTCAGTCCTGTAACACAGAATTCCCTCACAAACTCCTGCACAGGAAAATCTATGGGTGGGACTGTAGTCCCCAGAACAATCAAGGAAAGACAGTTTAATGTAAAAGATTGTTCTACCCAGTGTCTAAATTATGCCAAGGATCTGCCTATTCTCCCATAAAACTGGAAGAACAAAAGGTGGCTTAAAGCCCACTCTACCCTTGAACTTGACTTCTTAGTTTTAGCTCATCAGGCTAGTGCTGAATTTTAAATGAAATATTGAATTGTCCATTTTCTCATTCCACCCAAAAGTGGAACGAAAAAAATCATCAGTATTAATAATCAAAACCTACACAAAGAGAAAGTTTAATACATATATATGAATTGTGCCCTTGTAGACAAGGTTGCTGCTATCAATTGCTCCTTGGCAATGAATAACAAATTAACCTTCTGATCATCATCAGCTATGATTTCACTCTGTGTATGTCATGAATTCTGTTTCCAAAGTCTGTGGAGACCTGATTCTGCAAACATTTTGGAACATTTAAGTTTTGACCCTAAATCTGTATTACTTAACCCCATGATTCCATCTTATTTGAGAATAGCTTTAATGGAAAAGCTTTAGAGTATCTGCAGATGTGGGTGTTTGTGGTATTAGTGTGTATGTTTGAAAAAAACCCTGTGTTAATATAGCTATTTCTCAAATGCAATTGTCAAAGTCAAGGAAAAATAGTTTTCAAAAATTCTTAGAAATGCATGAAAAAAATACTAGTCCTCAGCCTTCTAATACACCCTTTTCACTTGAGGTTTTAAGTAACAAACCCCTTAATCTTATTAACTTAAAATCATGTCTCTTTTTTTTTTTATCATTTAGCAAAGAAACCCCTAAACATCCAAAACATATTTTGGGAACCTAAACTTAAAATCCATATTTGAAGGCTTTGAAGACCAAAGTCTAAAAACACAAAGGGAAAAGGTTAATGAGTAAGGAACTTCTCCATTTTTTCTCTGCTCCCTCAATCCTCACCATGAAATACACACATGTATGTGCACACACAAATGGAATTTAAGGGCTGACTGGCAGCTGAAAGCAGCTACTCCATACAAGAAACATCACAATAAAACATAGAAAAGAACACTGCAATTGAACTAGAGCTCTGGGCTTAGAAAGGCATTTTAAAATATTTTTCCATTCAGCTATTAATATTGTATTAAAAAAATAATAGTTTTAGCTCAAATTCCCATGTTTCAAAGCTCACACAGCTCTAACACTAAGGTTATCTTGTTTGGCATGAGAACAGCTCATGTCTACATTAAAGCTGGAAGCTTAGAAGTGACATAAACAGGCCTTTTTCTATAAAGATAAAAGGCTAAGCTTTAAAGAATTTTATATTTATAGATAAACGTTTCCATAGTAATCATTACAGTGAAACTTGCTGGTGTCAGCAATCCTTTGCATACAAAAATGGCTTATATTCAAATTAGCAGGAATCACAGAATCAGATCCCAGCTGCTACCTGAAAGAAGGGCTTACAGGAAAAGTGTGAATGGGGATCTCTGGGGTGAGCAAATGCCCTTATTTTGGTCACCTCTCTGCTCCTTTCTGCCCTTTTGCTGATACATAAAACAGGAGATACGATGTAGGAGGCAACTTTGCAGCGCACAAAACCAAACTGAAAGACCCAGGTGTCCTTTTCCATCTTCAATTTTTAAGTTTCAATGATAGAAATACAAAGAAATTAAAAAGTATAAGACAGGCAACAAGTAGAAAGCTGGGCCAGGTGACAGTGGTGTGGTTTTCTCCTCACCTATTCCCTGTGACTTGGATTCTTTTACAATATGGTACAAATTCTATCCCTGCTTTGGGAAGATGTCCATTTCTTGCTCCATAGAGTAAAATCTCCTTCCCATATCCCTTGGTGAAGCTGGACTTTCCCACAAGTGCTCAGCAAAGGCCCGTGTCAGTA
The DNA here is from genome assembly GCA_013397055.1 of Pachycephala philippinensis. Classification (NCBI taxonomy): domain Eukaryota; kingdom Metazoa; phylum Chordata; class Aves; order Passeriformes; genus Pachycephala; species Pachycephala philippinensis. The sequence continues at coordinate 56,313 of VWZT01015206.1, forward strand.
TTGTTCCAGCGATGAGCCTTGCTGGGCCAGGACTGCCTTCTTATTACAGCTGCAACAGGCAGACTGGCACTTCCAGTGATGGAAGTTATTTAAAGCAGTGAGGTTACAGTAATCATGTAAGATAAGACTCAAACTGCATGTTTCTGGAGGTTTCTACAATGCCCTAAAGTAAATTAGGTTTTAATTAAAAAAAAAAAAAAGAAAAAAAGAAGCGATGTGAAGGCTTTCATTCTGTGAATTTTTAAAGTGCCGCTGGTTAATTAAACAAAGGAAGGAGAATATCACACTCCCTTTTTTACAGGTGGCAAGATGAAGGAGAAGACAGGTGAGGTGACTTACTCAGGGACAACGTGGTAAGTCAGTAGTGCCTGGCACAGAACCAAGCCTCCTCACTCTGAGATTACATCCTACTCACTCCTTGAAGTCCTGAAGAAGGGAAAAGAAAAATAGCTAAGAGAGCTGTTCGGCTTTGAAATGAGAACGCTCCGTGTGTGAGCCCACAGGCGTATGAACATATGCCATGGGAGAGATGCAAGTAATACTCCCTGATCAGCAATAATGAAAACCTCCCTCCTCCACCTTTTTTTTCTTCAAAAAAAATTTTTTTAAAAGGCAAACCAGGGAGGAGGGTAAGTCTGAGCGGTTTGCAATTAATATACAAACGTTTCCATTGTAATGTGAGCACTACTACCTGTCACTGTCAGCACCTCTTTGCAGAGAGGGCTCGCCCGCTGTTTCTCTTGGCACTCTGACACTCACAGGGGATTGCTTTCACAAGGTGCTCTGCATGCACCTTCAATAGCCATTCTACCCGGGCTTTTACGATATCTTTGGAGACATATATCCAGTTGTTTGGCTCCTTCAAAGCTCCTGGAGTCTGGGACTCAGCTGGCAGGAAAGTAGCCTCCAATAAATAATGGAAGTCTTTTGGCCGGGGCGATGTTTGTGTTAACACCTAGCAGAGGGGAGGGAATGGGGCCGGGAAGAGTGGCCACACTTCAAAGAGGTTGCCCCCGGCTCCAGCCGGAGCTGTCTGTGGTTGGCAAGAGCTGCTGGAGCTGGGCTGCCTTGGCTCTCCTGCCTGGAGCAGCTCAGCAGGACGGCTCGTGGCTGGCCCCTGCTCTCAGGTGCTGTCACGGAGCATTAGTGCCTGGGTTGAGCAGAGAACGAGAGGGGAAACACTGATAGAAAGTGTAGGGCCTGTGCTCCTCTGAGCGGCGCTTTTGCAGGTTTGGTGGTGGCAGGTGGCAGTAGCAGCCTCGTACAGATAACAATTTTGCCTATGAGATGCTCAGCAGTGAAGCTGAAGCATTTCTTCTCCCCTCTGCTCCTTATATCCTCAGCATAACTGAGGATCAAACCATCAGAGAGGCAGGGCAGTGCTACAGTGCCACTGGAGCACAAATCATTTGACCTGAGCCAAGATCGAGCAAAGTCAGTGGGCTTTGGATCGAGCTCTACCACTGGACAGCAACATTAATTGTATTTTTGCATTTCTGCAGCACATCCCGTCCCAGCATGCGATGTTTTACAGGCATCAGGTAAGACCCAAAGGCTTTAGGTAAGGAAGAAAACCAAGCATTTTACAGAGGAGGAACACATGCTAAGACAGACCTTATGCTGTGTGGTGATCAGAAGATTATAAAGAGAAATCTGGGAATTCTCTGTTCTTGCTACACTTCCACTCTCAGTGGCCACCTAATATTGAAGCCCACAGTGGATGTCACAGTGGTTCTCTGGAAGCCATTCCCCCCAACACACACTCTGGGAATGACCTTCCTTCCTGGCTGTCTCCATGAGTAAACTCTGTGTGCACACCAACAGCTTCCAAATTCACACAGCTGATGCAATTGCCCACCACCTCTGTGAGTATATGCATATCCACTCATCATTTTAAAAAATAGACATTTGTTCACCAGCCATTATTTATCACACACCAGGGCCTGATAGACCACTGGCTCCTCTCAATTGCTTTGAACAGCAAATAAATGCAGTTACTTGCCATGTCTGTTGGCAGATGGTGATTTTTATGTTTTTGTAGTAGTTCTGTGTGTGTGCGTGCACATGTATGTGTCAGAGGGACATAAAACTCTGGAGAAGAGCAGACACTTTAGTTAAATACCCTGGAATTCCATTCTAATCTCTTGTTATTGTGTGTTTTGTGAAATAAATTCTGCACTGAAATTTTCCGTGTGTGGTCTCAATGGTAGGTAACATAGAAAGTTTGAGAAAGAAAGTCTTCTTATACATTTTATGCTAGGAAAGTAGGATGGAAAACACTTTCGCTGCAAGTTTCATACACCTTTCTTAAAAAGATTACCAAAGTTAGACACTTCAAATGCATTTTCCTTCAGTTTTTTAGCCCCTTTTGAATAAACAAAGTCTGAGGCAAATTGGCCAAGGGGTTTCTGAAGGACCACATTTGCAGATGCCAATTACAAAAAAAACTATGTCATCCACATTCCAAAATATTTCAGGACTCTCAGACAACATTTCAGGGGAGTTAAATGGACTTATTTCACCACCGCTTTTTGATGGAGCAATACATATTTAGGGAGAGCTTAATGAAAAACTTGACTGCTCTGAAATGCCATCTTAAATTATTTGAATAAAAGGTGAGCTAATATATAACTTCATAGTGGCAGAAATGCCAGGACTATCCCACTCAAATTAGGGAAAGATGCAATTGCCCTTATGTTCCTTCTGTTTCTTGATTTTTCCAGCTCTTTTCTTTTCCTCCCCATGAATTGCCTGTCACCCCCACCATCCTCCTTCACCTTCCCACACAGATCCTTTTTTGTGAGTAGCCGTGGAACGTTCCAGCTACGCTGTGAGTTAATGCAGTGCCATAGAGGGAGAGGCAACATCAGGAAGTCAGAGATTGGAAAAGTTAAGGGGCTGAGCCTCTGGCTTCAGTTCAATCGATAATCGCCGTGCATCTGGCCCCACGTTTCTCCTGCACAATTAACTCAGCCACTTTGCACATACTTCATCTTTTGCATCAGTTTGTGAAAAGTAAATTCACTGTTTGCTGAGTCCCAGTCATGCAGGATGGTGAAAAAAGTCTCGCTGGTGGCAGTACAATGAGAGATTCAGTACAATGGGTCCAAACAAACCCCAGAGTACAAAGGTTTAATTTTCAGTTCACCTCGAGATCAACTAACAGTTACATATGAGACTCTTTCCCCACTGGAAAAAAAATTCCCAGAACCATCAGGGTTGTAAACCAGGCAAATAATATTACAATTAAAAGTGCAAGATGAGTGGGGCTGAGCTGTTTTGTTTGTTGTTGTTTTGAGAAGGCAGCTAATTAGACAATGGCCAGGCACTGCCTGCATGCTAGGATAGCTACCTCAGTAGTTTGTGCCACTGTGGAGTCATTTCAGCTGAAAAATCAGTGGTTTTCTCCCACTCCAGAGGTGACCAAAACCCACACAGAAGGCACAAGTGCTTTGGCATGGAGCTGCTTTGTGCTGCTACAGGTTATGCCCAATCTACACTGAGCAGGCTAAAGCAGCACAGACAGTATTGGAAGTACCACCCAAAGGCAGGCTGAAGGAGATTTTCCAATTCTAGCTTGAAGTAATAAAAAAACCCCATGTGTACATACATACAGACATTGTTATTCATGTGCTCTCTCCTTTTCCTTTCCCCACACCAATTCTACCAGGAAGGCAAAGGTACAGTCCACCTGACTTTCTAGGACACTGGAGTAGCTATCATCTGGTATCCATCTCAACAAATGGCCTTTCATCTGAGTTTGTTCCTCTTTAAATGTTCCTGTACACATTGCAAAATCATGCAGAAGAAGATGTAGTAAAGAAAAACAAGCAGTGAAGTTTATGACTAAGGTGATCTTTTACTTTGCTAACCAACAAAACTCAGTCTTTTCTTCTAATTTTACATTCCATTTTTCCTCTAATTCTATTCTACCTGAATGCACCCTTCATTTTGTTGACATAATTATTTTTAAAATTGTAATTGTAAATGAAATTTAAGATAACAAAGCAAAGCACTTCAAATAAAAGAAGTCAAAACATTTCTTTCTGAAATTAAAAATTTCAATTCTTTGACAGATTTGTGAAGTTGTTTCTTCTGGAGCTAAATATGCAGAGCTGGTAAGAAGTTTCACTGCAAAAATTCTGCCTAGCTCTGAAGATGAGTGGTTTTGTGTGCGCCTGCATTTTTGCCTGAAAAGAGAGGAGCTGTTTAGCAAGACTAGGACAATGATGGAGCTGCCAGCACTGCCCCTCTTGATTGCCAGTGTTGGCTACTGTCTGCAGCCTGCCTGGAATCACTTTGCTGTGGATCATATAATCTCCCAGCATCATTGCCAGGGTCCCCTAGGCTTGGGGGTCTAGAGCTCAGTCAAGCACAAAACATTGTTCATGCTCAGTTTGCACCAGGCTGGAGCAGCAAGGTTACTGCAGAAAAGGAAAAATTATTATAGACGTGAGTAGTAGCTTAGCAAGTTCCCATTAGATCCTTTTTCCTCCCTCCCCAAATAAACGAAACTGAGCAAAAACTGATGCTGATCACTGTGTCTTCAGAGTCATGGGTCGCTTTCTCAGCTGAGTACAGCAGAGCTCTCCTGGCTCGTGGGGCAATGATGCTGGTTTATGCAAAAGAGGCACATGGCCCACAGTTTGTGTCACACATCCAAAATCCCATATAGACTTAATTTTGCTTTTCAAAGCCTACAGAAATCCACAAATTAACGCCTTTTAGCATTATTCACTTCGAGTTTGTCAGTTTTTCTGCAGTAATCGATTAACAGTTGTTTTCAAGTTAGGGTTTATCTCTTGTTGGCGGGTATATTTATGACACATGGTTACACCTACAAGAATACATTAAAAGTTTTTTGAGCAACTTGGAACTACAAAGGCAAACTAGTGCCTTGCAGTTGCTATAATCTTTGATGTCACTAGGAGACTGCATTTACCAGAATCAAGCAAGAGAGGTCTGTTTTCTGCAACTAAAGCAATCCAGGTTAAACTTTTAAAGCAGCAGAGTCGACACAAGTAACTCATACACTTTGAAATGTTCAGAGATATTATTAAGAGTGCCATGCATAAAACTTTAACCTGTATATCTCCCCCTTGATTAACTTCTTTTTCTGAGAGAGGGAATGCTGTTTGTTACACAGCATCCAGCTGAACAAAAGAGAAGCAGAGCCTGAACTGTGTGCTCTGGGCACCAGAATCTGATGCAACTCACTTTCATCTCAGTGAAGCTTATCTGGTAGGCAGACCCAGTGGAGGCATGAATTCCTAAGGATAAGTTATATTATACGGCATGTGACTGGATTCAGCCAACTCACCAGTGATGAATTTGCCTTCTCTTCCAGATTTTCACTTGCTTTTAAACAGAAACCTCTGCAAACGGAATGAGTCTGCCAGTGTAATCTTTACCATATTTGTATTCGTGCACACATACACATACATAAAACACACACGACCTGAGGGAGCTTATCTTTAATGACAAAGGATTGTGACTCCGGAAGAATTCAGTTCTCAGCCTTGCCCCCGAATTCTTCTATGTCAAGTGATACATGTAGTGTCTTAGTCTCTCATGTACTTATGCAGACAAAACGTCCTTTGGGGACAAAGGCTGTTCTTCACTGCATGATTGTCAATTGTCTAATGAAATAGCCTCTGACATGAGTTAGAATTTAGTCATGTCACAGATAAGTTATTGATGGTTCTTCTTTTTTTTTAATGCCAAAAACGGATCACAATGAGGGCAGTGTTGGGCAAATTCTATAATTAAGGAACAACAAGTTTCTAGTTTCATTTTCTCCCGTTGTAATAAATACTGCAAACACTTGTCTCACAGCGCTAGTTCAAAGCATTCCAGGTTGCAGTCAGCTCCTTCTCTGTTTGGGAGATATCAGTGTAATATATGCTGCTATTTTATAAGGGTTTTCTTCAGACATGCAGAAATTTGAGACGGAATTCATCAACACCTTTTCTCTGACTGCCAACGCAGAGCTGTGGCTGGGAGATGTGAAATATTCTGCAAGAGTGAGGGAACAGAGGACCTAAGTGGGGAAGGCAATCAAAGCTGCATGGAGGTGCACGGGCTCCAAAGCCACGTCTGAGTCGCAGCAGCCAGCGCTCGTCTGGGCTGCGCTTGAGTCAGATGGAGTCATTTTAATATTTCTCCTGGAAAGGCAGCAACTCCATTGCGTGTGACGCTGTACATTATCCACCATCACTCTCCTCATCCTCCTCGAGGATACACCCACACCCTCACGCCACAGAAAGCTGCAGAGCCAAGGACCTCCGTCGCCCACTAACTACCGAGAAGGGACCGAGCTCTGCTTTCCAAGCACCGTGTCACGATTATTTACCGCACAGACCTCTGCTTTTAAATATGTGTTTTAATTTCCTATAATCCCAGCTCCTACCATGATTATGTGGAATTCCATTTATTCTATTTGTTCTATTTTAAAAGGGATGAAGTCATCTGTGCTGGAAACTATGACCTGATTGAAAGTACTGAAACGCTGCAATGTCTCAGACACAGCTCTGGCACATGAAGAAGTATAAATTAAACTCTTCTGCAGACATTTGATCTCTTGCTATGAAAAGGGATATTGTGCTTCCTCTGTTTAACAGTATTCTCTGCCCACTGTGAAAAGAACTCTGTTTGCACTTCTTTTTTTTTTAAGTGTGGCATTTTTTTCCACTCTAAATAGGATTGCAAATTAAGCTTCAGCATGTATACACACAGAGTCTATATATTCCTGACTGCTGTGAGCTCAGGGATGCCAATGCCAGATCTCCCAGACTCATTAACTAACTGGTTCGATTGTTACCAGTGAATCCACGGCTTCCAAGCTCCAGGACTGTGCACAACACTCCACAACTGCAAACCATTTTTGGTCAAGAGTAACAGATCAGCAGAAGGCAAGGCAGGATGTTAATCCAGTCAAAAGTCATTGCTTAAAGTTGTCTACAAAAATTCCAGTAGCCATGCAAACTCTGCTCCTTTTAGCATAAGGTCACCAATTACAGATACCATTTCTTTCTTCAGGGTAATTCTCCTTGAAAACTCTAATACAGCTCTGCACAAAGGGTTGGGGTTTTTTACTCTAAAATTTTAAGAAGATATGTATAAAGCTGTTCTTATGCCACATGAGCTATAATTCAGCGTGTTGTGCTGTAAAATAATTCAGTAAAATTAACCATCTCTTGCTATACATTTGCTACAGAATTAGCTCCACTTGCCTACCCACTTCTACAGCTAGGGAGGCTTAAGTGAGAAGAGCCATGCTGAAAAATAGTACTTGAGTTGCTGCAGGGTTAGCAACAGCTGAGGTGTGTGAACCACAGCAAATTCCCCCTCCTTTCCACAACAAGCCAGACAACTCATATGAATAGTTAAGGAGTTTTTTGTGTCAGCAGGATTCATATTAGGGGCAATACACTTGTTTGTACTTCAGTGAAAACAGACCCTTAGTGATTTCTGTATCAAGCTCTTTCAACTTACAGCAATACTGGACAAGATCTCAAAATGCTCGATCCTGACCTGCCTTTGATCCCGTGAAAACTGAAGGGAGAAAAAAAATCTCACTTCAGGCAGTGGAAGCAGACTAAAGACAGTGGAAATATTTCTTTTCATAAAAAAATTCTCAATAGTAGATTTTAAAAAAAAATATAAGCACTGCAAAAAGCAGCCTGTACACTGGTAGCTGAGTTGTTTCTGTGCTGTTTGTGGACCCACAGCTGGGCAGGGCAGGGCTGTGGGGAGCTGGAGACTGGACCTGCTGTGGCATCACTGGGCCATGGGCAGAGGGGAAGGACTCTGGGCAGGGACCCTCAAGGCCCTGTCACCAACACGGTGATAGGGACAAACAAGCTGCCTTAACTTATGACCTTCTGCAAGGGGCACAATATCCAGTTGTAGGATCTTCTCTTCTAGCTGCCAGCGCAACTAACATCTTCAGAGAAAAGTATATTCTCTTCCATTTTAGTGCTAGGAACAACTCAGTTCCCTGGCCCTGCCTCATGTACAATTGTACATCTTCAGCTAGCCAAAAGACTTGTGTTGTTACTTCTGTGTTAGAAGACTGATTTTTTGCTAGCCAACATTTTTATTAACATGATATTTCCTTAAAAAGAATCTGAACTTTGTTAGAACAAAAAGGCTTTGAGTATTTTAGCCACAAATATTTTGAGGTTACCTATACTAGACTCCACTTTTCCCTATGTTTTCTACTGCTAGTGGAGCCTTGCAGAAAAAAAACCCAGAAACCCCTTCACTGTTTATTCCCTACTTCTTTCATTTCACAATAATATGATGTTCAGTCATTGCTCTTTGATGTTGCTTTGTGCTGGGATTTTCAAAGGAAATTAGCTTCCAAAATATGCTGACACTCAGCAGAAGCGAGCGCTGAACTTCAGTGGGTCTCACTGAGCATTCAGGCTCAAGCTCTGATACTGAAGATATGTGTCACCTGTGACCTAGAGACTGACACCTTTTGTGGCATTTAGTCATGTCAGAGGTACCCGATAGGGAGAAAGAAATGAAAAAGTGCAATATATAACACTTGTCTTTAGGGTTTTTTAAATCGTTAAGTCCTTATGTCATCTTTGAATGCTTCGATATGTATGATGGGTTGTCCATCAAAGCCACTCCTCAGCAGGACAGGGGAGAGAAAATACAACAAAAGGTTCATGGGTCAAGATAAAGATAAGGTGAGATCACTCACCAATTACTGTCACTGGAAAACCAGACTTGACTTAAGGAAATTAGCCTAATTTATTGCCAGTCAAATCAGGGTAGGGTGAGAAATAAAACCAAATCTTAAAAACACCTTCTCCCCACCTCTCCCTTTCTCTAGGGCTTAACTCCACTCCCTATTTCTCTATCTCCTCCCTGACAGTGGCCCAGGGATTCTGGGAATGGGAGTCATTATTTTATCACACGTTGTCTCTGCTGCTCCTTCTTCCTCAGAGGGAGAATTTCTCACCCCTTCCCCTGCTCCAGCATACAGGTCCCACACACAGGAGACAGTTCTCCATGAACTTATCCAACCTGAGTTCTTCCCACAAGCTGCAGTTCTTCAGGAACTTTCCATGGTGAGGAAGCTCCTTCAGGAATGGGCTGCTCCA
>VWZT01015209.1:2916-14000 GCA_013397055.1 Pachycephala philippinensis
GACGAGGATGGGAACGGTGAGGATGGGAGCGCGGAGGATGGGAGCGCTGAGGATGGGAAGGCTGAGGATGGGAACGCTGAGGATGGGAACGCTGAGGATGGGAGCGCTGAGGATGGGAACGCTGAGGATGGGAGCGCTGAGGATGGGAGCGCTGAGGATGGGAGCGCTGAGGATGGGAACGCTGAGGATGGGGCTGCTGGGCTCAGGCACACTGCACCTGCTCCGCAGGGCGATGTGGATGATGCTGCTGGCTCCCAGAGCCTGGGAGAGAGCAGGATGGGAGCTGGGGGATGCCAGTGCCCGTGCCCTTGTGCTGGATGCACCAACCACCCCCTGCACACGTGAAGTGAGCTCCCAGTCACCCCAGTATGAGCCAGGCCAAATTCAGCCCGTCTCCCCAGCCCTGGGCTGCAGAGCACACAGAACCAGAGGCATTACAAGCACCAAGAGGTAAAAATAAATCACGCAGGGCCCTTTCATGGGCTGTGTGTGTGCGTCTGCCCCAGGTCCCACGCACACACAAAGCAAAGACACAATAACAGGCTGTGACCAGCAGTGCCAACAGGGAATAAATATCCCTGCATAATTATCCAATCCATCCTGCTGGTCAGCCCGGAGACCTGTCATTGTCCCTGTGCAGAGGGCAGAGGCCACCCCACACACCAAGCCCTGGCCAGCCCGAAAGCGACATCTGAAGGGATCCCTGCAAGCCAAGCTGTGATTACATTTCTTTTTTCCACAACAAAAGGAGAAAGAGGCAATTAAGAGCTGGTTTGTTCGTAGACGTGCCTTTTGCTGTGGGAGACACCTGCCTCTGGAGGAGAAGCAGGCTGGGGATGTGTGTGGCACCCCAGTGGCACAGGGAGCCAGGGGAAGGCCAGGCACGCTCCCCTCCCGTGGCACAGCCCCCGGCACACCTCAGCCTGGCACGTGTCACCCCTGCTGCGGGCAGAGCTGCTCCTCTGGTTAATAAATGTCCCCTCCTGTCCCCCGAGCTCCTCCAGGCTACCCATTGCACATGTCCTCATCCCGCCATTCTCCTTTTCTTCATCTCCCTCATCACTTCTTGGGAGATTTGCTCCCTGCACCCGTGTCCCAGGGGGAGAACCCTCCTCTCCATCGTGCCTCCCACCATCCCCATGCCAGGGCACAGGAGAGACCGAGAGAGACTCACTTCTGAGTGAGCCTTTGCCTTTGCAAACATCCCCGCAGGGCAGCACCAAGCCCCGTCAAAGCCACGGACGCCCCTGCCTCGCCTGCAGATGGAGCCTGGAGCTGCGTGGGTGGCAGCTGCCTGCCAAAGCCATTTCTTGGCAGAACACGAGGGTAGTGGCTGAGAACTTTTCCCCCGGCCTCCAGGATCACAAAGTCCTCACTGTGAACACCCAGGCTGTGCTGCCAGTTTGGGGCAGGCAGCACTCCGGTGCTTTGGGCTCCGTGCTTCACCCCGCCTTCTCTTCCATGCTGCTGCCACCTCCTGTACCCGCTCTGCATCCTGCACCCAGGAGCTCCTTGCCCTGCTCTGGTGGCTCCCCAGTCCCACATGCCCCGTGCAGAAAGCAGACCCCAGAGCACACACAGACCCTCCCTGCACCGAGCAGAGCCACCCTCCTTCCTGCCTGTGGCACAGGAGGAGCTCTTGCGGGGGATTAAGGCTCCCCAGGCGGAGAAGGAGCAGCCTGTGCCTGTCCCAGCCTGTGCCTGTCCCAGCCTGTGATTGCCATCTGCAATATTGATTTTCACACGTGCTGCTGCACACATCACAGCACCTGGCTCGCCTTGGCCCCTGCAGCGGGAGAGGGAGGAGTGGACACAAGCACTGACCGCTGTCCCTCTCCTCTCACGCTCCCTGCTTTAGCAGAGAGACAAAAGCCCTGCTCGTTCTTCCCCCGTGTGTCCCTCTGAGCAAGGCACAGCAAAGGCACGCTCTGCTCAGCGTTTTTGGGAACCCACACCTGCCCCAGCAGCCAGGACCCCGCAGTGTGGCTGCGAGGGCTGTGCCCCTGTCCCTGACAAGGGACCTGATTTCCATGAAATGGGAATGGAGCCACAGGCAACAGGAAACCAGAATTCAATACTGGCTAGGGAAGAAGTTAAACAAAGGACTGAGGTCTCTGCCCTGGCATTAGCAAGGCCTCCCTCACATGCATCACCTCCAAGGAGTTTGGCTCCGTTGCACATTTTCCCTGCATTTGTTACAGCAGCAGGGCCATTTGTTTGTGTATAATAAAGGGAGTCTGGGAGAAAAATGTGTAATTAGCACATCCATCATATGGGTTTTTTAGATATCAATAAAACATCGATCCCCTCCTTCCATAAATTCCTGCACCGTGCTGAATACAAATCAGTAGGAATGCATAACCCCCCTCAGAAGTGCATAAATCTCCCTTCTCCTGGCATATCATTAAACCTCTTAAATACTGATGGAAAAACTCCTCTGGCAGGTGCTGAGCACTGATCCCCAGGAGTGCCCGGAGCCCTGCTGGGCTGACATCAGCACCACTGTGGTTGCAACACAGAGACTGGCCAGAGGTTCAAAGGTTGCAGCTGGAGCTGTGCAAATAGTGGATCTTTCTGTGGAGAGACATATCTCAGCACTAAGCCTTTTTGGTTTGGGGCAGCCAGAACGAATGTCGTGTGTATTCTGTTTTCTAAACGGAAATTAAAAACGTAAGGAGAAATTTCAGTTTGGTTGACCTAGAGTGTTCTGCTTTGTGTCAAGCAAACACAAAAATCTTCATTTCTGTTTTATTTTATTCAGCCTCTTGTTTCTTCTATCCTATTTCCCATCTCTTTTTTCAGCAGGAAAGTCTGGCTGTTCTACCCAGAGAAAAGGAGGCTCAGGGGAGACTTCATCAGTCTCTACAACTCCCTGAGAGGAGGCTGTGGCCAGGTGGGGATCAGTCTCTACTCCCAGGCTGCAAGTGACAGGATGAGGGGAAATGGCCTCAAGCTGCACTAGGAGAGGTTTAGGTTAGATATTAGGTAAAATTTCTCCAGGAAAAGGGTTGTCAAACACTGGAACAGGCTGCCGAGGGAAGTAAGTGGTGGAGTCACCACGCAACAACCAGAGCAGAGCCCTCAGTTGTGAAACAAACCCCATGGTGCTGTTCACTGAAAAGAGCAAAAGAAAAAGTCACTTCTTACAAGTGGGGTTTTTCACCGGGATAATGATGACATTTAGCTCACTTTGGACCTTTCAGTTCCCCTGAAACTGCATGGAGAAGACAGAGCTGAGGTGTTCAGCAGGAAAGCCCAGCTGAGTTTGGGCTGCCTCAGGGCTGCCACCTCCACGCTCCCCTGCCTGCTGTCAGCTCCCCCTCGGCTCACATCGAGTGAGCGATGGCTTTGTTTGTCCCTGCCCCGTCACCGAGAGACCAGGGATGTCCCTCACGCTCCCCTCCATCTGCCCCAGGCAGGGTTCTCTGCAGCCCTCTGGTACCCAGCTCCCAGGTTCCCCGGCAGCTCCCCGGGCTCTGTGGCTGCTGGCACCCCTGTGCTGACTGCCTGGAGCACACCAAACACCTCCTGGGCAGGAGATCCGCTCCGTGGGGCTGGAAAGAAGCACCCAGCAGTGATCCTCCGCGGTGCTGCCCTCACCTGCACCCCACTTCGGGCTTCTCTGGGCCCTCCAGGGGGCTTCTCCCGGTGAGTGCTCGGACCTGCTGTTTGTGCCTGTGGAGTCCCTGCCCTGCCCACGGAGACAAACAGCAGCTGGGGAGCTCTCCTCACGCTCTGCATCCCTCCCCAAACCCTCCTCACTGCGGGTCACCCCCCACCCTACATCCTTCCCTGGAGCCCTCCCTGAACGCTGCCTGTGGGTGATGAGGTGTGCTGGAGCAGGGGTGCAGCTCTGGAAATTCTGCTCCTGGCGCGGGCTCGGCTCTCCCCCGGCGCAGCGATGGAAGGGAGTGCCTGTAATTGCGGCTGTCAGAGCAACAATCACAGCGCTGCCACTATAAATGGCTCCAGCCCGACTTTTACTTACAGATTTCCCTCACGTGATGCTACGAGATAAAACCTGCACCACAGAAAAGCAATTGCACCTTCGGCTCTGTGCAGGGGGATTTACGGCTTGCTTTGGCTGTGAAACAGAGCAGGCAGGGCTCGGGCTGGGGGTCAGCGTGTCCTGCTGGGGCAGGCTGGGCTGGGACAGAGGAAGGGGACACTGAGTGTCCCCTCCACAGTGTCAGAGCCCCTGCCCATTCCGTGGTTCCTGTTAGCAAGGGAAGGGTTTGGGGTCACTCCTGCCAGTCCTTTAAACTCGTGCCTGGAGCCAGAGGGGATCTGCAGGGCACAGGGGTCTCAGGCTGTGAGGGTGACCCGGGCCAAAGCTGCTGGCACTGCTCGGAGCCACTGGGAATGCCAGAGGTCACACACACGTGTGGCTTGCACCAGGGCTGATTCCCACGGCCAGGACAAAGCCAGGCTGAGTCCTGTGCACGGCTGCCATGGGAGATCAGCGCTGTCCTGCTCCCTGCAGAGCACGGAGCTCCCAGCACGGACTCAGTCCAGAGCTGGCATGGGAATCCGGAGATCAGAGCTGTCCTGCTCCCTGCAGAGCACGGAGCTCCCAGCACGGACTCAGTCCAGAGCTGGCATGGGAATCCGGAGATCAGAGCTGTCCTGCTCCCTGCAGAGCACGGAGCTCCCAGCACAGACTCAGTCCAGAGCTGGCATGGGAATCCGGAGATCAGAGCTGTCCTGCTCCCTGCAGAGCACGGAGCTCCCAGCATGGGCTCAGTCCAGAGCTGGGATGGGAATCCACCTGAGGTGCTGCCCCTCCTCTCCTCCCTGGTGGCACAAGGACCTCTGGGACACGTCCCCACTGGCTTTAAATGATTTTCTCTGCTCCGACGTCTGTCCTGAGGCTGCAGGACCTGGAGCTGTGTGTTATGGCACCTGTGGATGGTTCACAGCCAGCCCTGGTACACGAGGGAATGACCCGGAGATATGTGATTCCTTCTCCAGGCCAAATGAGACCCTCCATGGGGGAACAGCCAACCTGGCGCTGTCCCAGGAGATGTCCCAGCAGACTGGAGCACAACATCTGGCACCTGTGACCCACTGGGGCCATCAGCAGGAGCTGACACCCTAAGGGTGCTCATGACGCAGGGCTCAAGCCAGGCAGGGCCAAGTCAGGTTTGGCAGGAGCAGCCGTTCTTCTCCTAAAACCACAGGATCATGAAGGTTGGAAAAACCCCTGAGATCACTGAGTCTGACCATGAACTCAGGACTGCCTGGTTCACCACTAAGCATGTCCCTGTGCATCACACCCACACGTTTTTTGAACACTTCTAGGGACCTTGGTCCTACCACTGCTCTGGGAAGCCTGTTCCAGTGCTTGACCACCATTTCGGTAAAGAAATCTTTCCTAATATCCAATCTAAACCACCTCTGGAGCAACCTGGGGCCATTTCCTGCAGTCCTGTCACACGGGAGAAGAGGTTTACTCCCACCTGGCTATAACCTCTGACCACAGCCAGGCAAATAGGAAGCCTGTGGCCTTTTGTGGACTTTGATAAGGTCCAGAGGTTGTTAAAAAACCCACAAAGCTGTGTCAGGATTTCCAAAAACTCCTGGGAAGTCCAGCCAGCTTTAGCGGTCTCTGCCATAGCTATTACCACACACCTCAGGCTCGCTGGCACTCACGTTTTTGTTGCCATTCCTGACACGCTGGATGAGGGACACAGGTTTAGTGCAGAGAATCGCAGTGACACGTCCTCCGGCAGGGAGTGGCACCAGCTCACCCTGTCACACGTGGGCATGGGCTGCTCCTCCCAGCAGGACTCCAGCCACGAGGGTGGCACAGGACACAGGGGCTCCCCCAGCCCTCTAATGGTGCTGGTGGCAGCTCGGTGCCTGCAGCATCGACGCACTGAGAGGTGTCAAAATCTTGTGTTCCCAACCCAGCCTGCTGTGGCTCTGCTGTGAGGGTGGCATTGGCCATGTGGCCCAGCAGCAGCAGCTCCATGGATGCCATCTCTTGCCTGAGGTCACCTCCCTTCCTGCTGTTTGGTGGGAGCTGCCCTGCTTCCCTCACTCCCCTCATGTGGTGTGTTCCCCTGGGAGGGGGCCGGCAGTCGGGGTGGCGATGGGGAGGCAGGAGCATGTTTAACAAGGCAAGTGAGGTTGGGGTAAACAGGACAGGAACAGTCCCAAGGCCACCTGGCACTCTACCAGCCCCTGTCTCCTGGAAAACATCCCCAAGGGATAAGGGTCCATGCTGCCCCAGAGCTCGGTAGGGCAATCCCATGGGCATGGTGAGGTGCAGCGGGGACAGGCTCCCTTCAGCTTCAGGAGGCGGATTTAGCAGTGGGGCAGGCGCGGGGCTGGATCAGGGAGGTTGGAGGCACTTCCCAGGCTCTCCTGGAAGTAGCCCAGGCAGCTCTGGGGCGTGGAGGAAGAAGCTCTTATTTCTCTGATTTTAGACCTTTTTGGGGTGTTCAGTTTTCTCAACCACTGGTCAGCTGCTGTCTTCTCACACAAAGCGAGCGTGCATAAATTAAACCAGGCACACAGACACGGGCTGGAAACCATCCAGGAGCAATCACTCACACACCAGGGAAGGGCGTGAAACCCCCCATCTGCTCCCGGATTGAGGCAGCACAGCGAGTCCCCAGCCCAGCCAGCACTGGCACAGCTCCCAGGGGCTCATCCCTCCGTGGCACCGGGGCACGCTGCACCCCTGGGAGCCGCATGGCAGGGGCACGGAACCGCGGGGCAGATGGGCTATTTCGGGCTCCTGGCTGGGCGTCCAGGCGGGATGCTGCTTGCTGTGACCTCGGCGGAGCGGAGGGGACACGTGTGAGCCGCAAGGAGCCGTGAGTCAGCCCGGGAAAGGTCACCCAGCGCAGAGGCAGCTCCGCTCCCACCGCAGGGCACTGCTCCGGAGAGAGGGAGCTGCCTCCTTCTCCGTGTGTCTGCATCCCTGAGTGCTCCAGCAGCAGCCGAGCCTACAGACAGGCTTCCAGTCAGGGCAGCGTTGTTGCCCGACGTTGGGACTTTTGACACCAGGCACATGGACACGGGATGAGCGATGTATGGGGAAATCCTGCCCAGGGGAGTGCAGGGCAGGTGGCACACCAGCCCAGCAGGGCAGGGTTAGTGCCCACAGACCCACATCCGCATGAGCTCCCCATCCCTGGGGCTGGCTGTTGGCAATTTCCAGTCCTAAATCCACCTCTGTGACAGACTCAAGTCCCAGTGAATTGAATTCAGCCGGTGGATCAAATTCAAATAAATTGACCCTGCTGCATCCCAGGCAGAGAGAGGCACAGCCCCTCCTAGCAGGTCTCATCCAAAACAGGGACAAAAGCACCATCTTACCCTTCTTGGAAAATCTGCAGGAGCTGCCAAGGAAGTGCTTGGGAGAGGATGGATGGATAGCAACATCCCTGCCACTGGAATCAGATCAATCCACAGCATTATTATTTCCTGGAAACCACTGCTCCTGCTGGCTTAAAAGAACTTTCTGCAGGCAGCTCCCTGGGTGTGCAAACACCCTGACGTCTCCCAGGGGCTGCTCCCAGTCTGACCTCTTGCACTGCCTCTTCCCTGGGGTCCGGGACCCCCCAGCTCCTCATCATCACACCCTCATCCTCCCCAAGCAGGGAGGGGAAATACAAGAAAAATCAATAGCTCCAGCTCAGGCTGCTGGAGGATTTGTGCACTTTTGCACTGGGCAATCTGATATATCGACCCCGTTCCTCAAGACCTCCATCGATGGAGCTGATAGTGGGAGGGCTCGGGTCTGCCCGGGGGTGCTGGGGGTGTCCAGGCCCAGGGGCTGGAGCTCTATTGATCCTGGAAGTCAGGGCAGCATTTCTTGGTGTGATTTACTCAATTCTCTCCTTGTTCCACATCAAGCTCGCTCCCGACTTGCTTTTACTTCTGTATTTATTTATTTATTCCCTGTCCTCCTTTCCAGGCAGTGGCAGTGAAGCCTCTGGTCATCCCTCTGGAGCAGGAATCACCACATGGGCAGGGCAGGGCAGTGAAGGGTGCAAAGAGCAGCCTTTGCCCCTCCTGGTGCCTCCGCTGCCTCTGCACCAAGGTTGGGATGTGCTTCTGCTCCCCAAACCCTGGGACTGGGCAATATTTATTCTGTTTTTAGTGGAGAGATGACTTCATCTTCCCAGGCCCCCCTGATGCTGAGCGACAAGGGAATTTAGTAAACCACAGCAGTCCCCCTGACCCCCTGGTCCAGGCTCAGCACATCCTGCTCTGCTCATGGTGCTAGGGGAGGTCACGCTCCTGAAGCATTTCCTCCCATGCCAAACCAAGCCTCTAAATATCCAGGCATCTTAAAATGCTTTTGCCCGAGGAGCAGGTGGGAGGAGGTCCATGGGTCTCCTGCATTGTCTCTTGCGATGGAAAGCCCTCCTCTTTGTGATTTTATGAATGCCAGTAAAGCAAATTTTGCCTCTGCAAGACTCTTTTTTCTAAAGCCTTTTTTGAAGACTCCTTTTCCCCAGCCATGCAGGAGCTTTAAAAGTATAATTATATATTTTAAAAAAATCCCACCATGCTATTTATAAATTATTCTATACGCTCCCAACAAAGCAAGTGCCAGACTGCACTGGCGGAAAGCCCACTCCGGCTTCTCCTTGCTGGGTTTAAAAATGCAAATAACATTGCTTCTATGATTTTTTCCTAACTACCACAGCACGGGGGAAATCACAATGCAAACTCTTTCCTGGAAAAGGGAGAGAGAAAGGAGGAAAACGTGGCAGCCTGGTGCCAGTGAGGTATGGGGAGTGAGATCCAGACCTAAGGCACAGCGACGGGGATCCAAACCTGAGCTGTGGGGACTGAGATCCAGACCCAAGACCAGGTTCATTTGGGACTGGCATCCCACCTCAGTGTCACCAGGATTCCCCCTGCCTGCCCTCCACACAGCCGTGGGCAGAAGGCAGCAGAGGCCGGCGGTGGTGGCCTTTTCTCTTTCGTTTAAGGCTTCTCCTTGCCCTCTCTCCCTTCCTGCATTCCTCCCCCCGGCCTGGATGTGCAGAGCTGAGAGTTTTGAAACCTTCAGAGGAGTTGGAAAGCCCCGAGTGGCAGCAGAGCAGTGAAACACGAGGATGCTCAGTGTGATCCCAGAGGGTGTCTGGTAACAGGAGGCAGGGATTTGCCCATCAGATATTTGAATGGAGCTGTTTCTACAGGGCAACGGTGAGCAAAGAACCCAGCCTCAGCTCTGCCTCCCCTGCTATCATCTGTCTCCGTTTAGCGCCAAAAAAGAGCATTTATTGATACAAAATAAATAAAGGGAAGGGGGGGATCACTGGTTACTTTCCATCACGAAATTTTCCAGCTGTCCTATCAGAAGACATTAATTTATTACACACCCCGGTATGTATTCCAGGCAATGCCTCCCGCAAATAACAACGAGGATATTTATTTCCTAATCCCCTTTCCCGCCCCCCGCTGCAAGTTATCTGCGGGAGCCCGACAGCATTGAAAGGGTCGGGGCTGCGCAATCCCAGCTCCCGTCGGATCGCGGCGGGAGCAGCCCCGGCCTCGGCGATGTTATCGGGCACAGCAGCGCCTGCCAAGGGGAGGCACTGAAAAGCTGGTGACCTGCGAAGTGTAAGGCACTGAAAAGCTGGTGACCTGCGAAATGTAAGCCAAGCTGGCCACGGCGGCGGCCCGTGCCGGGGTCAGCGCCGGGCAGGCTGCTCGCTGCAGAGCTCCGCACCAAGGGCGCCCAGGCTCTGCTCATTAAAGGGCTTGCTGCAAACATAATTAAGAGATGGTNATGTAAGCCAAGCTGGCCACGGCGGCGGCCCGTGCCGGGGTCAGCGCCGGGCAGGCTGCTCGCTGCAGAGCTCCGCACCAAGGGCGCCCAGGCTCTGCTCATTAAAGGGCTTGCTGCAAACATAATTAAGAGATGGTATCAGCCAGCGCCGCTGTCGCTGGCAGGCGAGACTCAGCCCTCGCAAATCACAGATCCCCGGGCCTGCGGCAGGACCCCCATAAATCTCGGCAGCAAACGAGCTCTGCGGGTGTCGGGGGGGCGATGCTCCGGCAGCTGCTGCTGCCAGGGCCGGCAGCGGGGATGGGATCGGCCCTGCGAGGGTGGGAAACAGCGGAAAGCTGGCACCTGAAGTTGTGCCAAAGGTCGGGAGACTCGAAGGAAACCAAAATTAATCCCAAATGCGGCAAATCCCCAAAATCTAGGAACTGGGGAGGGGCAGGGTCAGGGCCGCTGAGAATCCTTGGGATAACCAAGGGTTGCAGCCCCACTCCGAGTGGTTGCGGTTGGGTCCCTCAGGCCATGAGCAGTGGGTACCGACCCCGCCAGCCCCGGGGGTGTCTGTGTTCCGGGGCAGCCGTGGCCCTGTGAGGGTGGGATTGCTCCAAGAGCTGTCCTGGGGTCCCTGCTCCCCCTGTGCCAGCCCGGATGTGCACGGCATTGATGGGCAGTGCAAGGGCAAAGGCGGTGGAGATCATGCAACTTTTGGAGAATTTTCCCTTTCCCCTCCCCCTTTCTTTTCCCCTTTTCTCTTTCTTTCCCTTTTATCCCTGCCCTTTGTGGCCTGTCAGCCGAGCTTCCCTCCTCCCTCAATTCTTACTCTTGTTCTTTCCTGCATTTTCCCCTACTGTTTTCCCCATCTCCATCCCTATTCTCTATCTTTCCCCTCCTTGATCCCTCCCCATCCTGTCACTTATTTTCCCCCAAGCACACCAATCTCCCTGGCACACTTCTCCCCTTCCTACCCCATTCCCATTTCACCTTATCCTCATCCCAGTCCCTTCCCATCACATCTCCATACATATCCCATCACATGCCGATCTCATCCCATCCTATTCTTTTCCCGATCCCATCCCCTTCCCTCTTCATTCCCACTCCATGCCCATCCCATTCCCATCCCTTTCCCATTCCCTTCCTATCTCATCTCGTTCCCGTCTCATCACCTTCCTCATTCTCATCCCATCCAATTCCATCCTCTCCCACCCCTATTCCCACCCCCTCTCCATTCCCATCCCCTTCCCATCTCATCACCTTCCCCACTCTCATCCTATCCCATCCTATTTTCATCCCCTTCCCGTCTCATCCTCATCCCATTCCCGTCTCATTC
>VWZT01015210.1:19280-31254 GCA_013397055.1 Pachycephala philippinensis
CCCCCGGGGCGGGTGTGCCCCGCCCCGGGGCGGGCAGTTGCCGTGGCAGCGGGTGAGTGACGTGAGAGGGAAGGAAGCGGCGCCATGGGCGGCTCGGCCAGTCTGATACCGCGGGACCTGCTGGGCGAGTACCAGGTACCGACACCGGCACCGGGGGAGAGGGGCGACTGCAGCGGGGGGCACGGGAGGGCGGCGCGGTCCCGAGGCGGAAGGTGCCCAGAGGCCAAGGAACCCATGGCTGCGGTGCGCTGGGTCAGGCCTTGGCCCCCGTGCCGGTGCTGACCCCGGTGCCGGTGCTGACCCCCGTGCCGGTGCTCACCTCGGTGTCGGTGCTGACCCGTGCTCTCCCCGCAGGAGCTGACGTTCCTGAGCAAGCAGGAGATCTTGCTGTAAGTACCTCCGGGCGGAGTACTGTAAGTGGGGCGGGATGGAGACGCGAACCCCGGTTCCCCCGTGCCCCCGGCGCCAGCCCGGTCCCGCGGGGCCTCAGCCTCTGCCGCGGGGCACGGAGAGCTCCGGCCCTGCCCCGGGGCTCCTGTCCCGCTAGACGCCCAGCTGAGCCGGGAGGTGCCGGTGGCACTCCCTAACAGCTGGGTGTGATGGGGCGAAGGTCCCCGGGTGCTGCTGGTGGCGCGGGCCGGGCCGGTGACGCCCTGACCAGCGGGGTAGGGGCTGGGGGGCCGGCCGAGCCCGCGGTGACCCCTCTGAAGCCCCGGACCTCGGGGTGGGCAGCAGACAGACCGGCTCCTCTCCCTGGTCCCGGGAGCAGCTGTGGGACCCCCGGCCGACACGCTCCCGCCCGGCAAAGTTGGCAGGAGCAGTGGGAACGGGCCACCCTGCCCTGGGAAGCGCTGCCGGCACGGCCGGTGCCCAGACGGGCTGCTGCCTGCCCGCTCGCACCACAGAGCCGCTCTTTTTCTTGCCTCTTAAAGGGCCTACAAGAGGTTCAGTGAACTGCTGCCAAAGGAGGAGAGGGAGAGCGCCTGCTCCGCGCGGGTTCCCAAGAGCCACATCCTGACGCTGCCTGAGCTGCGGGTATGGTGCCTGGCAGACACGGGACACTGCTGCTCCCGGGTTAGGGGTGTGTTTGGGCAAGGCCCCGTGTACTCACCACGGCCTCGCTGTGCCAGTGCTCTGTACTCAGCTGTGCCACCAAAGAGCTTCCTTATCCCTACCAAGCAACTGAGGATCCCAGGGATCCCTGCTGTGGAGGATCCTGGGGGTTCCTGCTGTGCCACAAAGGATCCTGCTTATCCCTGCTGCACGGGGCTGCATCCTGGGAGGCACAGGACAGGTTTAACCGTGCCATGGGAGATGGAGCAGTGGCAGACTGGGGCACCTGCTCACCTGCCAGAGCAGCAGCCACAGCCAGTGTGTGCCTGATGAAGCCAGCAAGGCCCAGCCCTGCCTGAGCCATTCCCGTGTCTACAGGCAAACCCCTTCCAGCACCGGATCTGCCATGTGTTCTCAACCTCAGAGACCGGGGATGGCAGCATGTCGTTTGAAGACTTCCTTGATATGCTGAGTGTCTTCAGTGATTCTGCTACCCTTGATGTCAAATCCCACTATGCCTTCCGCATCTTTGGTAAGGCTGGGGACAGGTGCTGTGTTCTGGGATCCCTGCACCTTGGGGAAGTGGGAGCAGGGTGATGAATCAATGTTCAGGAGGGCTGGCAGTACCCTTGGAGCACCCACAGGGATGGTGGCTTTAGTAACTCCCTGTGGGAATAGCTGGTTTGGCATGGTGAGGTGCATGGAGCGGTGCAGTGCTGGTGCTTGTGACTCTCTGGGGTCATTGCGGCCCTACCAAAACCTACCCTTTCTCTCCCCATAGACTTCGATAATGATGGGACTCTGGACAGGAAGGACCTGGAGCAACTGGTGAATTGCCTGACAGGGCATGGCGAGGAGTCCCGGCTGAGCAGCGCAGAGATGGAGCAGCTCATCCAAAATGTGAGGCCCGTTGGCCAGGGCACAGGCACTGCACGGCCCCAGGCACAGAGCTCACTGCTCACCTTCCCCCACAGATCCTGGAGGAGTCTGACATCGACAAGGATGGCACCATCAACCTCGCTGAGTTCCAGCACGTTGTCTCCCGCTCCCCGGACTTTGCCAGGTGCGGTGGTCTCCAGAGGCTGTCTGGGGGTTCATCTCCCTGGTTGCTGAGCTGGCACTGGGGCAGAGCTAGCAGTGGCAGGAGGGCAGGGCTGCCCTGTGCCAAGTCAGCTGTAATGGCAGAGGGAACTGCATCCCGTGCTGGCTCTGCATCCCAGGCTGGCTCTACAGAGCCTCTCCCGCACGGGAATTCTGGTCCCTGCAGTGCTGGGTGCTTGTAAATCCTCTCTGTGACCTAGCAAGGAGGTGCAAAACCTGTCATGTCTCTTGCAGCTCCTTCAAGATTGTCCTGTGAGCCCTTTGGCTGTCCCGCAGCACTCCTCCAGTTCTTCCAGCACTCCTCCGGTTCTTGCAGCTCTTCGTGGGCTCAGCCATTTCTTCTTTCAGGGAGCACAGGCCTGGCCCCTCAACGGCCTGGCTGTGCTGCAATGCCTTGGGTAGGAACCCTCCTGCTCCCCTCTCAGGTGCCTGCTTGGCAGCAGGGGGTCTCAGGAATCTGCTCTCCTGCAGCCCCTCTGCTCTCCTAGCACTGGAATTTGAATCCTTATGCATTCCAAAGGCAGCTCTGCAGGTGAGGGAGGAAGAGCTGCTCTTGCCTGGGGCCACTGCACCAGCTCTGCCCCTCTCTGCCCTCAGGACCAATTCCTATGTTGTGCCTTCCAGCAGCAGGCAGGGAGCTGCCTCCCCTGCCAGCCTCTTCCTGCCTCTCCCGTATTTCTGGGAGCCTCCCTGCTGCCACATGGATCCATTTCTCTAAGCAATAACCCGAACGTGGATCCTCTGAGTAATAACCAAAATGTGGATCATTTTTAATGAGCAATAACCCAAACGGGGGTGCTTTCTCTGAGCAGTCACCCAGGTGTCACTGTACAGGTGCCACCCCACAGCAGAGCTGTCCTCCCATGGCTGTGCTCAGAGCCTGCTCTCCTCCTCCTCCTCCTCCCTTTCTCTCTCCAGCCCTCTTCTGGCTCCAGCCCAGAAGCTGCTCTGCCACCCTGGCCTCTTCCTCCCCCAGTCCCTGTGAGGACACAATTAAAGGGCTCTGGTTTCACCCTTGCTCTTTGCTGCCTTTGTCCAGCTGCGGGACGGGTGCCACGAGGGTGTTGGGGACATGGGCTCCTGCCAGGCCCCTCTGCTTGTGCGCCAGCCGCCACTCTAGGGAATAGCTTCCACGTCCTGCTCCACGACAGCCCTTTCTGTGGGCCACCTCCTTCCCTCCCTCCTCCACACTGGGATCCTTCTGGGCAGCACAAAGAGCTCAATGCTCAGGCCAGAGGCACCAAGGGAGATCCTGGGCAGGCGAGTGGTACCATCACTGCGGGCAGCACCAGGGTCCTTTGTCCTTGTTCAGGCATCGTCTCTGCCCTGGCCTGCAGCCAGGGGCCCTGCCAGGACTGCTGTGGGGCCTGGGGGCCGGCTGGCCCCGCAGAGCCCCCGTGCTGGGGCAAAGCAGCTGATGGCTCTCAGGGCTCTGGCATGGCTGTTTCTCACACAGTGGCTCCTGCTCCCGGCACTGCCAGCCCTTCCAGCTCGCTGCCCCATGGTGCTGACAGTATCTGCCCGCCGAGGCCTGTGCCCCTGCAGCCCCAGGGCTGTGTCTGCTGGCAGCTCACCAGCCAACGCCTCCAGTGGCTTTTTTGACGTCCCAGAACAGGCTGTGCAGGAAGTTCAGTGCATGGGTCCAGCTGGGAGCAAGGCAGTGCTGGTCCCTCGGGGGAATCCTGCCTGGACACGCCAGTTCTGTGCGGAGCTCACTGCTTCCCCCAGCCCTGCCCTGGCACTGCCGGTGCTTCCCAGTTGTGTGAGGGCTCAAAATCAGCACTGCGCTGCAATCCCAGTCCTGGCCCTCAGCCACCACGGAGTCAGGTCGTGCTGGCAAAGTGTCCAGGGTCTGCCCACAGCAACGTGGGATGGGGACAAGGAGCTGGTGCTCCCTGGGCAGGCACTGGGTCCCACATGCAGCACAGCACTGTGGTCCTGGGAAGGGGGCTGTCACAGCCTCTCTCTTGCTGGGGGCTGCCCTCCTCCCAGCCCCAGGCACCAAATTTTCTTACTCCCGGTCACCTCCGCCTTCTCCTGTTTCTCATGGTGCCAGGATGACATCACCCCGTCGCTCTGTGCTCCCCCACCACAGGGACTCCCTGCTCTGCCTGCACCACAGTGCCACAGCACGGGCCTCCAGGCACAGCCCCAGGACAGCCGAGGGCTGCCCGAGTGACAGCCTGCCAGCAGGTCACAGGGAGCGTCGGCACAGCCCGGGCAGTGTCCCTCCCCAGGCACACAGCCACTGTCCCTACAGGGCCCTGCGTGCCCTGGCCCAACGCTCAGCCAAGCACATGAGGAGGGAACTCCACAGATCTGATGGCCAGCACAGTCCTCTGGCCCTCTTTGAAGCCTTGGGCAGATCTTCCTCTGACTGCAGTGAGAGCCGGGCATGGCTCCTCTCCCTGGGGCCAACTGGGATGGTTCTGGCCTAGGAAGGCACTCAGCCCTGCCGCACATACACGTGTCTGAAGGACTTTATATAAAAACAACAGACGTTTCTGCACACGCACATGGGGCCGCGGGGGTGTCCCTGCCCACCCAGCGTGGGGGAAGCTGCTCCCAGCTCCCCTTCCCCGGACACAATTCACATTTTCCACATATTAAAAACGAACCAAGCACAGACACACAGCACATGCCGCGGGGCTGGCACTGCCCAGCCGCACGCGTGGCCCTGGGTCCCACAGCGGGACATCACAGTGAGTTGGGGCATGAGGGGTCTGCGGCCCCCCCTCCTGCCCTCTGCATAGAGGGGGTCAGGGCCTGGCAGAGCCAGGTCCGCACCAGCAGCCTGAGCCAGGAACCGTGTCTATCCCTGCAGCAGGGACACTGGGCTGGAACCGTCCTGCAGGTCCCTGGAAGGCATGTGGCACCCCTCACACCCACAGCCACCAGTACCAAGGTGATGCCCAGGGAGCCTGTGAGGATTTAGACCCCACTGCTGCCGCAGAGCGTGGGTGCCAGGCTCTGGGCATGCACACACAGACAACACGGACCCCAGCTGTGGCGCACGGTCCGGTGAGGCTCAGCAGAGCAGAGGAGGTCGTGGGTAAGGGCTTGGCTCTCATCGCCGTCACACCACCGAGTCCTGGATCTCGGAGCCCAGGCGCACCCGGGGTCTTTGGCAGGCAGGAGACACCTCCACAAAGCTGTCCCGGACGTGGAGAGGCCTCTTCTCTGACTCAGAGAAGGTGCGTGGGGGTCCTGGGGGCTCATGCACAGGGGTACTGACAATGTAGTTGTCCTGCAGGGCCTGGTAGCCCTTGTGCTCAGGAGCCGTGCTGGGCAGGCTGCTGCCATTCAGGGGCAGGCTCTCCACTGGCTTGCGGGGCGGCTTCTGGTGCCTGCTAGGGTCACTGGGCTCCAGCAAGGCCTTCATGCCGTCACGGTGCCGGTGCAGGACAAAGAAGGCCAGCACGAGGACGGCAGCAGCAAAGAGCACACACATCACCAGGAACTCGGTCCAGTAGGTCTTGCCATCCAGCCGTGCTGCAGTGCTGCCCACTGCTGAGGTGCTCCGGGATGTGCTGACCGTCTCCAGGGTGTCGTGGCCAGCAGCCACCTTCCTGCCAGAGTCTGCTGGCTCTTGCACGCCCACGCAGTAGCTGGCCATCAGCTTGCGGAATCCCTCCTCCAGCGACCAGCACTCATACGTGCCTGCACGCTCTGGGCTGCCCACCAGAATGAGGGCCCCATCGGGCAGCACCAGGTAGGAGGCGTTGACAGGTGCCCCGTCGTGCAGCCAGTGCCGTGAGGCCAGGTTGGAGAGCAGCTGACACGGCAGCGGCTGCACTGCATTGGGAGGCAGCTGGATCTGCTGGCATGGGGTGCCTGAGGCTGCAGGTAGAACATCGGGACATCAGGAAGGGGACCCCAGCTGTGGGCAGGGGGCTGATGGGAGTGTGGTGGAGCAGGAATCTGGGGTGTGTGGGAGCCCCCGGGACACGAGCTCACACAGCAGCACCAGCACCAGGGAGCTCACCTGGGGGCAGGAGGATGCGGGGACGGGGCTGGGAGGCATTGGCCAGCTGGCAGAGCCGCTCCGTGTCAGCATCCTCGATGTCCTGTGCCCAGAGCCTGGGAACAGAGTGAGGGCAGGGCAGTGGGGTGCTGTGGGGCCCAGGGGGATGGAAGAGGATGCAGCACTTACTGTGGGTGTGCCGGGGGATGTGGGGTGACCCTGCGGCAGGCACCCCGGCTCCAGGCGCAGAAGGGGTCCCGTGCCAGCACACATTCCCCACAGCTGCGGTACAGGCTGCAGTTGGCAAAGGGCACCTGGGCCACTGCTGTGTAGGTGGCTGCATAGACAAGGCCCTGCAGGAAGGGACATGCTGGGGTCAGCAGGGTGGGCTCCTGCACACCCCTGCCTTCCCAGGTCTCTGTCCCCCAGCCCACAAACAGGACCTGTCCCAAGCAGGCTGAGCCCCCAGTGTCCCCCCTTGCCCTGGTTCCTGCCTGGTCCTGGTCCAGCAGCAGCTGGAGAATGGGCTGCCCGTCAGGGAAGAGGCGGATCTCCTCAATGATGTGCACACCGTGGTTCACCCGCACAGCCTTGTGCAGCCGCCCGTCGTCTGTAAACAGAGGGGCTGTGCTGAACAGGGCCGGGGTGCATGGCACACACCCTGCCCCCCCAGAGCCCGCCTGCACCCACCCGTGCCCAGGAAGAGGACATCGTAGGTGCCGTGCAGGCCCTGCGCACGGTGCACGCTGATCTGCTGGTAGCGCCGGTGGCTCTGCAGCAGCAGCGGCTGGCTGCGCACAGGGCTGTCCATCAGGAAGTGGTCCTTGATAAAGTTCAGCACCCGATCTGGCATCTGCAGCGACGAATTGATCTTCAGGTGCCGTGTGTGGCTGGTGATGCACTGCAGGGAAAGGAAGGGGCTCAGCAAGGCTTGGGGAAGTGGGTGGGTACCCTGCTGTGGCAGCCACCGGGACCAGGAGAGCAATGGGGGCAGTGCTGCATCCTGTGCTCAGGCAGGAGCCAAGGGGCCACCTACCATGCCTGGCCGGGGCTCTGGCACAGGGCCGGTGTCCGTGTACCACTGCTGCGTTTCGCGGTTCACCTCCTTGTAGAGCCCGCTGAAGGCACGCTGCACGCTGCGCATGGGGAAGGCGCAGACGGCCGAGCTGCCCAGTCCACCCTTGTTCCTGGTGGGGAGAGGCAGAGCCCACGGCAAGATCAGGCCCTGGCTCTGACGAGCCCCCCGTGCTGCCCTGGGTCCCCACCACTCACCACTGCGAGGTGAAGACACCGTAGAAGAGTGTCTCCCTCCAGCGCAGCTCGCCCGGGGTGAGCACAAAGATGTCCTGCAGCACGTTGAAGGGGAACCCGTCCTCAGGGTGTGAGCAGAGCAGCTGTGCCTTCAGGAAGGTTGTCCAGCGCCGCTGCAGCACACGCTCCCCGCCCTGGTCCCCCTGCACGGCACAGCGGGTCAGGGTGTGATGCCATGGCCATGGCCACAGGGAACCCCACGGGCTGAGTGAATGGAGCAGGGGTCCAGGCACCAAGGGTTGGAGAAATGCAGGATGGTACCACATCCCTCCTGCCCCAGCTGTGAGTCACACCCCAGGCACAGCCCCCTACACACCCCTGCTGCCTTATGCCCACCTTGCACACACGTGCGATGCGGGAGACGATGGTGTTCTCAAAATAGTCAAACTCCTTCCCGGTCTCACTGAAGAAGAAGTAGACCTTGTCGTCGTCGCCCTCAGGGTTGCCGGCAGGGAGGCTCTCCCGCAGGTAGGCTGAGCCCACGAACGCTGGGTCTGGGGGCACGAGGACCCTCAGCACCACTGGCCCAGTCCCTCGCCTCCCACATCGGGGGGGAGAGGGACCCAGACCAGCCGTGCCAGCCCTGGCACTCACCTTGCAGCCAGTTGAGGGAGTTCTCGGTCTTGAGGGCGATGCGACTCTCCTGGCTGCGGGAGATGGTCGGCTCATTGCCCTGGAAGTTGCTGACAGTCCCGGCGTAGAGCTCGCCGTCTGCCAAA
The DNA here is from genome assembly GCA_013397055.1 of Pachycephala philippinensis. Taxonomy (NCBI): domain Eukaryota; kingdom Metazoa; phylum Chordata; class Aves; order Passeriformes; genus Pachycephala; species Pachycephala philippinensis. The sequence goes on from VWZT01015210.1 coordinate 27,429, forward strand.
GACATATTCCCGCTGGGACCTGCCACGCGCCACCAGCAGGGCCCTGCTTCCTGCTGGGGTCTGTGATAGCCTGGCCTTGGCTCAGCTTGGCCAGGCAGACGCAGGGAGGGGGAGGCACAGGGAGGAGGGCAAAGGTCCCAGGGCACTGCAGGGAGAGTGAGGGTTCCAGGGTGGCACAGGGAGGCCAAGGGTCCCGAGGCAGCGCCGGGAGGAAGGGCGAGGGTCCCAGGGTGTTGTGCCTTACCGACCATGACAGCTGTGGAGCGGTACTCAGGGTCAAAGGGGCAGCGTCCCTTCCCATCCTCCAACACCACCTTCCCCGACGCGTCCCGCTCCAGGCTGAAGTGCTGCACATTCTGCAGCAGGACGAGGCTGTGAGCCAGCAGCACTTGTCCCAGTGCCAAGGACCCCACTGCAGGGCCCTGATGGCATGGGGGGGCCTGCGGGGGATCCTGTTCCTGTACTCACAATGTAGGCGCAGGCCGGGCTAAAGGCGCAGGTCCCACAGGTGTACAGGTGGGTGCTGTTCAGCTGCAGCAGCAGCTTGATGTAGTTGTGACAGTCCCTCTGTGGGGGTCAGAGGACCCAACTCAGCTCTTGGCTCAGCTGTTTCACCCATACCCACCCTGCACAGGGCACTGCCCACTCTCACCACAGCCCCCGATGCCTGCTGGCAACGGGGCTCACCTGGGGGTCCTTGCCCTTGAACACACACTGCCTCTTCTTCTCCTCATCTGCACTCCACAGCAGCTGTGGAGAAGGGACAGTCACTGGGAGCCTCCCCGTCCCTGGCTGGTTCACGAACACCCTCCTTGGGCTTGTTCACAGCAACCACATCCTCCCCACCTCAAACATCCTGCTCTGGGGCAGTTGCTCCTGAATGCATGATGGCTCCCACAGACCCGAAATGCTGGCGGCGAGGGGATCACCTGCACTCCAGCTAGTTGGGTGCCCCCTCCCTCCCCAAAGGCAGCTCAGCCCAGCCCATCCCCAGGCTCACCCTACGAACTGGGGAGCTGGACTGAAAGTTGCTGGTGTTGAGGGTGAGGAGCAGTTCCCGTGCCCCCAGGTAGAGGGTCCCACCGTCCGGGCTCAGCAGGAGGGCCGTGTAGTTGGACACACCAGGTGCCTCAAAGCGCCGCACTACTCTCTCGGCTGAGTCTGTGGGGCCAGAGTGACAGGCGTCAGCCTCGTGCTGGCATCTGACCCCCAGGACCCTGCACCACGGCTGCTCCTTGCCCCTCTGCCCAACACCTTGGCCATGCCACCCACCCGGAGCAGCCAGGGCCAGACCCGGCTCTGCCCACACTGCCAGACACATGTGGCACTGCACACTGCAGTGAACTGCACAGGGCTGCTATAGGGCACCCACGAGGCACAGCTGTGTCGTGGCCCGACACAACAGCCCTGCCTAGCCCTGGGGCAGCTGCCCAGCCACGTCCAGCCCTAGAGCTCAGCCCTGCAGCATGGGAGGCTCAGCCCAGCCTAGACCCACAGGGACCCCAACCTCACAGCAGGGGGAGATGAGTGCTGGGAGAATCTTCCTGCCCCTGCCCGAAGGGCTCAGCCTCTGCCAGACACAGGGCTCAGCCCAGTGCTGCGGGTGCTGGAGGCAGGGCTCAGCCTGCTGCTGTCCACAGCGGCCAGCGGGGCTCAGCCCATGCCGGACACGGGGCAGTGGCCATGCTGAGTCACGGAGTGCCCGTCCTGTCCCATCCCATCCCGTCCTGTCCCGCGTGGGTGGCCTGGCCCCGGAAGCCCTTCCTCTCCTCCCGCTGCTCTGAATCAGATGGGCCTGGCTGTGTGAGCGGGACACGTCGGGCTGACTCACACTGCCAACTCCCTGACCCCTGACGCTCTGGGGTCTCCCTGACCTCCCCCAACCCGCTGCCTGCTCCCAGAGTCTCACCAGGATAGCTCCTGCCAGGCCCTGGTGAGAGTCAGGTGAGGGCTCGAGGAGCCATGGGGCAATGGTGCTGAGGGGTGGGACCCCGTGGCTCTCACCTCCCATCGCTCCACAAACCCCAGGTACCTCTAGATGGGGCAGCATCTCCCCCACTCTGGGGGGCTCAGGCGGCCCAAGCACCAGCCCAGCTCTCCCACAGCGGTGCAGAGAGGAGGAAGCTGATCCCCAAGGGCATCCCCCTGTGAGGGGTCCTGCATGCCAGTGGCAGGGTGATGCTGCTCGTGGTGGGCCTGGCCGTGGAGGGGCAGTGGGGCCCCTGTGCCTCGCAGAGCTGTGCCAGCATGGGGAGCGAGCTGCTGGTGTGGCTGCCAGGGACCTGTCAGGACAAGACCTGCTTCTTCCAGACAAACCTGCTGCAGGCACATCCAGTGCTCCCAGGGGAGCAGCTCCCAGCTCCTCCCTCCCACCAACCGCAGCCCCACGCGGCTGCACTCCATGGGAGCCACTGCCGGGCACACACTGGCCACTGGCCCGTGCTGCCCACCCAGCTCCTCCTGCATCGCTGGGGTCCAGGCCGGGATCCCCAGGCACTGGCCGTGGCTGCAGCCCCACAGCTCCAACAGCCTTACGGGTGTGCAGAGCGCGGGGCAGAACCGGTCTGTGCAGGCAGGGCTAGGCAGCGTGGCTCAACACAGCACAGCACAGCACGGCACGATGCCGAGCTGGTTGTCTCACTGGGTCCCAGTCTCCTGTCCAGCTCAGCAGGTCCCACATCTGCTGGTGCCTCCACGGCCGTGGCCAGCGGTCATGGGAGCATGTGGTGGGGCCACATCTACACCAGTGAGCTGCAGCATGCTGAGCCAGGGAGCGCTCCCAGCTGCCCAAACCGTGGCACCCTCCCAGGCCACCCAGCACAGGATGGGATGGGCTTTGCTGGCCGGCAGCAGCTGGATCCAGCCACCTTCTGGCAGCACAGCCGTGGGTGGCTCCCCCACATGGCACAGCTGCCAGGGCTGAGCCCAAGCAGCGTGACCCACCACTCGCCCACCCTGTGCCAGCTGCTGGGAGGATCTGCAGGGCAGGAGGGGGCTGCAACCAGGCCCCCCACTCGTTGCAGCTCTGTCCTGGCCCAGCACCCTCCTGGATGTCCTTCTCTGGCCCCTGCCCAGTGCAGCCCCCAGCACTCTGGGGCCATGCGGCTGACAAGTGGCTGCAGCGGGGCTCAGAGCTGTCCGGAGCCGAGCACTGCACAGTACGGGGCTGTGGCGTGTCCCCCACCCCAGGGACATACTGAGCAGCGCCGGCCGGCTCAGCCCACCCCATCCTGTACAGAACACGGCTGCCACCACTGCCCTGCTTGCGGAGGCACAAGTACCCCCGGGTGTCCCAGACACGCCCACCCTGGGTGCGGGTCTGGACACAGGGGTGCGTGTCCCTACACCCCGCAGCATCCGCGGGGCTCTGCCCCAGCCCTTACTCCACGTCCCGCGGACAGGGGGCTCCCCGTGTCCTGGGGAGCCGGCGGGGCTGTGCAGCCTCGGCAGTGTCACACGGCGTTTCCACGCGGCACGGAGAGCCCGGGGGGACGCGGGACGCTCCGCCGCCACGGGCGAGACGCCACCCGGAGCCCTCGGCGGGGGCTGACTCCCCTCCCCGGTGCCAGCGGACCCTCACCCACCGAAGGTCAGCGGACACTCACCGTAGGGCAGGCTGACCCGCGGGACAGGCTCCGGAGCCGCCGAGAGCAGCAGCGCCGCCAGGACCGGCAGCACCGGCCGCGCCGCCATCCCGGACCGAGCCGCGGGGCTCCGCCGCGGTCGCGAAGCCGCCCGGGCGCTGCAGACCTGCGGGGAGAGAAGGGGCTCAGCGGCTTGGTACGGTACGGCCCGGCCCCGCCGCCCGCCCAGCGCCGCCCCGCCC